>JAVJIX010000186.1:1035000-1282500 GCA_036785185.1 Paratrypauchen microcephalus | reverse complement strand
ACAAAATGTTCACTCACACCCAATACCCTTTAAAATACATGGGAAATTACAAGCTAAAAACACTAGACTTTTATAATACATTTTAGTGCTATTGCTTACCAGATAGGGTAATAACAATGGCCCATCAGCATATTTACAGATCCTATATTGCACAAAAATGTCTCTTGTGAGCTTTAATCCATGTTCTAATGTTGTTATGTCATCACAAACATACCTGGAGTTGTGTATGACGTTTAAAAACAAAGTGTAGCATTACGCATGACATCACAAGGTGGACGAGAGAACCAAAACTGCAGGGTTTATGTGTTAAGGAAAACACAACTCCAGGTGGGTTTATGATGAGGAAACAACATTAGAACAGAGATCAGAAAATAGCGTAATAATATAGACCCTTTAAAATGCCATTTCACATGATCTCGCTAGCTCAGAGTATGAAACGATTTTAGACACCGCGCTGCCATTTTGAAAACACATCCACAACCTCGCTGTCATTCTCGCTTCTTCTTATAGGCCACGGCATTGCTCCATTTTGGCGAAGCCCTGCTCTTTTATTGGGGTCATTTTGTTCCCAGCCGCAACTAGATCACCGCAAAATGTCCTGGAAATGTCTTGAAGAAACCAGGTTTAGATTGGATTCTCCCCTCGCTCCCCTCTCCTGCGACCTCCCTCATCTGTCTCCCAAAGGTGCTGCTGTGGTGCTACCTGCCAGAGATGTGTTTGTAAAAGACAGTGGTTCGAAATGAGAAATCACTACAAGCCAGTTTTGACATGCAAGACTATGGATGGTTTGGGTTCTGGTTTGGGACCTAGTTTGGGATCTAGTTTAGTCCCATTTTGGGATCTGGTTTAGGACCTGGTTTGGGATCTGGTTTAGGACTTGGTTTGGGATCTGGTTTGGGATCTGGTTTAGTCCCGTTTTGGGATCCGCTTTAAGTTCAAGTCTTATTCGATAAAAAGGACGTCTGCTCGCTGCATTCTTGTGTTCATAGGTCTATTTCACTGTATTTGTCAATTCTTCTGGGTTTTGAACAGAATCCTATTGTTAATACATATCGCAAATCTAATCACAATTGCCATGTTCATCCAAACAATGTTTCATCCTGGTTCAGTCCTGGTTTAGTCCTGCTTTAGTCCTGGTTTAGTCCTGGTTTAGTCCCAGCATGCACAGCTAAGATGCAAAAAATGCCAGACTCACTCTATTTTGAATGAAAACTTAAATTCAAATTGTACTGGAAACATTCTGAAGCACCCAGTTTCAGATTGGATTCTCCCCCTCGCTGCTTTGTCTCCCTTGGGTGCTGCCTCTGCCTCTGTTAGCTTGTTCTTTTGGCTGCCTGCTGGCGACATGCGTCTACGGCGAGTGTGCTCCGAATGAAAAATAACCACACGCCAATGTTGACACTATCAATACAGCCGGCAAGCAAACACATTGAATACAGATGCGGGGTAAAGGTTAGCTAAGGACACGTGTGCACTAACATGGGGCAGATCTGCACCGTGGGGACAAGAGGAGACATGATTAGAGAGAGACCGGAGTTATAAATGCTTTGCTGGCTAACATCTGGACTATACATTCAAATGTATCCAACATCTGTCGAGGCCAATGCATAATCGCACCGAGCGGAGACATAAAGAAGAGAAGTGGTGTTGTATTCCCAGTATTATAAATCATGGTGAGGAAAGAAGGACAATTTAAGGTGTTTATGAGGTGTTGTTAAAGCTGGTTTAGAGCTGCTTCAAACCTGGGTGTGGACCTGGGTTGGGCATGGGTTGGTACCTGGTTTGAAACCTGATTTGGGACTAGTATTGTTATCTGATTTAGATTTGATTTAGATCTGGTTTAGATCTCGTTTAGACCGAGTTTGGTCCTGGTATGGAGTTTATTCTTACATTAAATAGTTAGTTTAGCCCTGGTATAGCTCTGGTTTAGTCCTGGTTTAGTCGTGGTTTAGTCCTGGTTTAGTCCTGGTTTAGTCCTCGCTTAGTCCTGGTTTAATCCTCGCTTAGTCCTGGTTTAATCCTCGCTTAGTCCTCACTTAGTCCTCACTTAGTCCTCACTTAGTCCTCACTTAGTCCTCACTTAGTCCTCACTTAGTCCTCACTTCATCTGACATATCTGGTGTTCAGAAACAACAATTATTAGGTTTAATATTCCAAAAACACTGAATAGCCTACAGGTATACTGACCCCATTTGCTCTCCATCTGAACTTTTAAAGATAATTAAATTGTAAAATGTGACCCCCATCCATTAAAAACCTTACATAATCATTAAAAAAGCAGATTTTAAAAGCTTGGCAGCGACCTCAGTATCATTTATCTGATTTATAAGAGACCCTAAAGCTATACGTCCAACAACCATTTACAAAGGTTAAACTGTATGGAAATGGACAAGAAATTACCCCCACTGATAAAGCCTATGTTCATGTATAGTGAGGGAGTCTAGAGCCAAAAGAAAGATCGATTAACAGGTTTTGGGACCTGGTTTAGTCCTGGTTTAGTCCTGGTTTAAATCCTGGTTTAGACCTGGTCAAGACCTTGATTAGACCACACTTGGACCTGGTATAAATCCTTATTTAGGTCCTTGTTTAGGTCCAGCTTTAGTCCTAGCTTTAGTCCTGCTTTATAAAAAATATTACATCCAACATTAGTGCATCCAAAGGTTAAACTATACAAATGGCCCCTGCTAATCCTGTATTATCTGTATTATCTATTACAGTGACTGGATGTGGCCTGTGGTAATGAGAAATGGGACGATTCACAGGTGATAGTGTTGAACCATGCACAGATGGTAAATTGTATCATCTAAAATGGTTCAGAAAGTAGCATTCCAACATCCCACAGTGTTTGACTCACTGCTAGACAAGCTCCAAACTAAATATATTTTATATGTAAATGAAGACAGAAAAAGAAGTGAATGGCTAATGAACACCTACTCAAGAACCCCACGTTTACAGGGGATGTTTGGTACTGTATATGGTCAAAAAAGTAATACTGATTGGAAGGTAAGGATAACAGTGACACATCAAACCAAAAAAAACAATCAATCAAACCAATAGATATCTTTTACAGTTGCATTTATGGCATATTTGAGCTATAGTGGTCTAGTCAAAATTGGTTTAAAGCTAAAATCACACAAAACACATTAAATCTTGAGCTAAACTTAGATTAAACCAGGACTAGGCCAAGACTAAACCAGGACTAGAACCAGGGCTAAAACCAGGACTAGACGAGACCTAGATCAGTGCTAGCCCAGACGAGGACTAAACCAGGATTAGATCAGGACCAGACTAGGATCAAAACAGCAATAAACTAGAACTAAGCCAGGGTTAGACCAGGGCTAGACCAAACCAGGGCTAGACCAAACCAGGGCTAGACCAAACCAGGGCTAGACCAAACCAGGGCTAGACCAAACCAGGGCTAGACCAAACCAGGGCTAGACCAAACCAGGGCTAGACCAAACCAGGGCTAGACCAGACCAGGGCTAGACCAGACCAGGGCTAGACCAAACCAGGGCTAGACCAAACCAGGGCTAGACCAGACCAGGGCTAGACCAGACCAGGGCTAGACCAGACCAGGGCTAGACCAGACCAGGGCTAGACCAGACCAGGGCTAGACCAAACCAGGGCTAGACCAAACCAGGGCTAGACCAGACCAGGGCTGGACCAAACCAGGGCTAGACCAGACCAGGGCTAGACCAGGACTAAACCAGGACCAGACCAGGACTTAAACCATGGCATGTATGAAATCAGCCTTCAAGAAAACCTAATAAATAGCAAAAATATACTGATATGATAAAATACATTAAAAAAAAAACAAATATGGAAGGTCTCGGTCTCACACTTTTTTTTCTTGTTCTAAATTTCTTATTCTAAGCTCTTTTTGCACTGGATCACGCAAGGAGGGGATAGTGCGTGCCGGACACTTTACTGCTTGGATGCTTCTCCTCAGGGAAGAGAGAAGAGAAGAGAGATGGAGAAGATTTTACTAATGAAGGATTTACTCTGGGACAGCCTCCTACCAAGGGAGGACAACACTTGTTAAGAAATGTTTTGAAAATTTTAAATTAAGTTGTTCTTGGGTGGACCAACTCCGATTTTTGGTCTATGAAGGGTTTTGCAAAAAGTTTAAAAAGTGTGATTGGACTCAGTGCACAATGTAAACAATTCCAGGAGTGTTGACATTTGGGAGAGAACTGAAATATGAAATCCCATGCTCCCACAATATGTTTGTAGAGGTCCAAACTAAATGGTAAAAGGGTCACATTTTTATACAGCGCTGTTCCACTTTCAAGGCACTCAGAGCACTTTACATCAAGGAACCACTCACCCAATCACGCACACACTCACACCAGTGCTTGCAGACAGTGAGGGTGAGGTGGCTTAGTGTTTTGCCCAGGGGAGCTGGAATCGTACCACCAACCTGTGCAGTGAGTCAACCGTTTTGACCGCTCTCCCACTGGTGTTATATGTGTCGAGAGTGGGATTTGAACCTCCAGCTTTCAGATCAGTGGAACTGTGATTTTCACCAACGTGCAGTCTTACTTTAAACAATGTACCGTATTTTCCGCACTTTAAGGCGCATTGGATTATAAGGCGCACCTTCAGTGAATGGCCTATTTTAAAACTGTTTTCATATATAAGGCGCACCGCATTGTAAGATAGAATAGAAGCTACAGCAGTGGCTGACTACGGTAGCCATGATTAACCAATACTGATCCATATATAAGGCGCATCGGATTATAAGGCGCACTGTCGGCTTTTGAGAAAATTGAAGGCTTTTAGGTGCACCTTATAGTGCAGAAAATACGGTACGCATACAATATACTCAAAGCCAATCTCTTTCTAATACACTGTCAATAGCCCCTTCCCAAATAAGAACTTAAGTCTCACACCTCCATCCATCAGTAAAACTCAATAATGACATATAGACTGGTGCAGGCTGATGTAGGCTGATGTAGGCTGATGAAAGACTGGTGAAAGACTGGTGTAAGACTAGGGGTGTGCAAAATAATCGTCATGACAATGCATCGCGATACTAACTTTCGCAATATACTGCATCAATTCTTGATGCCAAAAATCGATTATTATTAATTAACAATTTAATATTTAATAATTTAATATTTAATATTAATAAATAAATAAATAAATAAATAAATAAATATATATATATATATATATATATATATATATATATATATATATATATATTTTTTTTTTTTTTTTTTTTTTTTTAAATTATAAATCCTATGCACTTTTTTCTTTGTGAAAGGGTATTGTTTGTTATGATGGTAGCTACCTCCAAAATGGCAAATGTTTGAACATCATTTTTTGTTTTAGAAAAAATCCTATGCACTTTTTTTGTTATTGGTTTGGTTTATTTGTTTTTGTTATTCAATAAATTCAGTTATGAATTGAGTTGCTCAGAGTTATGTATCAATTGAAGACACGACCCAGATACACAGCACTGATATTTAAGTCATCCTCTTTTTTTTGGTACATTTTCACTGAAGTATGTCAAATATATTGCAATGCATCGCAATAATTCAAGTATCGTGAAGCATCGTGATAGTATCGCATCGTGGCATATGAATCGTGACTTCTTTGCCAATACCCACCCCTATGTAAGACTGGTGTAAAACTGGTGTAAAACTGGTGTAAAACTGGTGTAAAACTGGTGCAGACTGACATAGATTGGCGTTGTGTAGAATCCCTCAGTCGTCCAGGTAGAAATGCAGAAGCACCTTGGATGAGCTGCGAAAAGTATTTGACCAAATAAACTTTTGTCCAGTTAACAAACTGAATTTCTCCTTTTGCCATAGATTGGCGTTGTTTTGGGTGTGCTGGCTGTGCGGTGGTAACCTGGGAAATCCCAGGCTGCTTTCGTTCGTTCCGATCTGAAAGACAGCCTGGCGACTATGGAAAGTGAGCTCTCCCGATTCTGGGAGCCAATCAGAGAGCTGGGAGGGGTGGCAAGACGGTGACGCGTACTACATGACAAACGGAAGCTTGTAGTTTGAACTGACAACTGACATGATTGGCTATGGGCTACGTATACGCCAAATGATAGACATTTGTAACGCCCAATAAGCGGCTGCTGGCGATCGTAAACAACACCTCCGTTACGAGATATTTCGAAGGTGGCTCCCAGACCATATATCACTTGTGATGGTCAGGTGTAAACCAGGCAAGTGCGGCGGGGCTTTCACAGGACTAACCTTTGGCCTGGTTTCTGACGCGGGGATAATGGAGCTCTGAAAGGCTTACATACACTGGCGTCTTCATTAGCAGCTTAGCTCAGGTGCTCTGCTCTAGTTATCAAACAGACAGAAGTAAGGCTGCATGGACTAATATAGAATATAGTAATATAGTAGTTTTGACCTCTACAAACATGTTCCGAAATGCATGGGATTCTGATGTTTGTCAAAGTTTAAAACGTGCACTTTGAACAGATTCCTACTGTTAAAATGTATTGTTAAATATTGTTAAACTCTCATGTACCTTGATTTTAAGATTTTTACTTTTTTAATTTTTTATTGTATTATGCCTTATATTTTTATGTGAATATTATATTTATTTATTTATTTATTTACTTACGAAAAATTGTAATCAAGATCTATAAAAGTTATATTGTTTGGAAAATTGCCCACTTATAGCAACAGTAATAACATTTATTGACATATTGGTTACCTAGGCTATGTACAATTTACAAATATGACAGTCTCTTCCAGTAAGCAAACAAAATCCCTATCTGAATATGGAGTGTGCGGCTAATCCATACCAAATCAATATGCAAAACGAGTAGACAGGAAGTAGTAAGTGATAGTCTGTCCGTTGAAATAGGACAAGAACAATGTCATTTGATTTAATCGTAGGGTTATCAATAGTATAGAAAATCAGATACTAATCGATACTGAAACTAGAATCGAAACTAGATACTGATTTGAGCAGCCTGAATAACTTTACATTCTATTGTCTAAAGAAAGTTATTTTTACACCGTGGCCTCAACTCAGTACTGAGTATCAAGCCTATTCCTTAGTATCAAAATAGAGTTTGAAAGTTCAGTATCGCCAACGTCATTAACGCTAAATACACTAATTACGCAAAAAAAACCTCATACTAGACAATCATAAGACTTGATTTTCAAGTGTATCACTCATTCTTAACCGCAGCGGGTTAGAACAACTTCATATATTATTCTGTAGATGTATTGCAAGACTCTGTAGTTGTAAATAAATGCTAATTACGCTAATAAAACACTCTAGACAATCCTCGCATCGCACCCTCGAGAACCACGCACGAGCACAGTCACTCCATCAAAACGTATGATGAAGTTTGCCGAGAGGAGTGGGACAGGGACACAAGTCATTTGATGCTGAATATTGCAGTGGGGATGTTAAAGGAGAGCATGTGTGAAGCCGAGCGAGCAGCTGACGAATCTCCACCTAATTAATTATTGAGACGCTTCACCTGGGTCCCGCGCTAGCCGTATGTTAGCTTAGCATGTGGCGCTAGCTTTGGCACAGCACGCGCTTTCCGATCATTACGGAGGTGGAAGCTGGTGGCGCGCCCGTATCAGCTTTCTGTAGTAAGCATTCCCTACTCTAAAAGATAGATTTTGTTTTCAAATACTTAATCACTATGGCAACAGTTTATAAGTTCTATTAACAACCAAGCCATCCAATTTAAGTACAAAAATCTACTATTTGTAAGCAGTTGTAGCAATCATGACTGTATAAAGAAGTGGAGGAAGGGAGTATGACGTCACCCATAGAGTTCAGCTCCAGTCAAATGAAGCTCACCAAGGCTAGCAGTAGAGGTGAATTTGGATAGGGTGACCTGATCTTCAAAATCAAAAGCCAGTTTGTGGTGATTGTTAATAATCAAATTGTGAAAGGAGTGCATAATTAAGGAGAATTGTTCTGCACTCGGCCCATTCATATGAGTCAGTATAGTCATATTTGTGTGTTTTGGTCATTTTTAAGCAGCTTTTCTGTATTTTACCTAAATAAATGACCATTTATGTCTCTCTTTACTGTTGGCGGGTATCAGATTAATCCAAAATGGGGACATCTGGGACATTTCTTCTCTAAGACTGGGACAAATCAATGGTTTTGGATAAATTTGCTGGGACAGGGGACAAAGGGCTCAAAACTGGGGCTGTCCCGGGTAAATAGGGATGTCTGGTCACCCTAAATTCAGAGCCATGATCCATATTATAAATAGAAAATAAATGTAAAGACAAAACAGCAAAATAAAAACACTGGGATCACATAAAGCAGGTTAATCCAAACATTTGAAGACCAAAATGAGGAGCCTGACAGCAGCGGGTACAGAGAGAGGGCTGTCAATTTTTTATATAAAGTGTATTGCAGCCAGAGACAATGGAGCCAGGAGTGCGCACATGCTCACTTCTTGTTTGGGACCCCACAGCTAGCGGGCTAGATATGCTAGATATCGTTAGATCCTTAATATATGTACAGTGTACAGTAGCAGTGCATTGACCTGGCATGGATTATAGTGGTAGAAGATGCTACAAGTTAACACTGAATGGGTAACACTTCCCCAAATCATCACAATTTCACAAACAATTCTAATTTTTTAACCAAATTGTCCAGTTATTTCATATGTTTTGGATTTTCAATAGCTCAGAAGCAAAATAATGTGAGTAGAGTAGCCAAGTAACTTTTCAAAATAGCAAAATTTGAAATGCAACAGTTTGACAGCAGTTTGAGCACCGATTTCCTCAACTGTGGAAAAAGTTAAAATGCTCATAAAAACAGCGGATTAGATTAGATTATAGATTAGATTATAGTCCTATTGTAGCCAAATTGTTAAAGGTGCATTATGTAACTTTTCTGGTGGAGGGTCCGTCAAATGCTTTTCTCCACGGAGATGTTATTGTTTTGTCTGGAATGTTTCACAGTGTGGTATTAAACCTTTCTATCTTCATGGCGACCAAACCAGACCAAGTTACAGGTCAGATCTGTGGAGAGGCAACCCTGGTCCCAGTCAGAATGTCTGTTTTTCTATGTATTTTTGAGCTACAAAGCCATCTGTAATTGAATAAATGTTAAGTAGAGCTGTTTAATGCCGTACTGTGGAACATTTAAACAGCGTATTCTGCATAGGAACAAGCAGGTCCCAACCAAAAAAGTTACACAGTGCATCAAGTTAATTTTTAGCCTTTTCAATCAATCAATCAAACAAGTGCTTTTCATACAAAATGTAACACAAAGTGCCTTTTTTAAAAGCAACCACCAACCACTGGATAAATATTGTTTGAAAATTGTTGGGGGGAAAAAAAAAAAAAATCAAATATAGTCTATCTTGTCACAAACAGGAAAAATAGGCTGGAGAAAGCATCCGCAGAGGGACTGGGAAAGGAAGTAGAGATATTCCCAAAGCACGGACATGAGAGAGGGACTAAGCACACTTTCCACTCGACATTCACATAAGAGGAGACTGTGCGTGTGCGCGTGTGTGTGTGTGTGTGTGTGTGTGTGTGTGTGTGTGTGTGTGTGTGTGTGTGTGTGTGTGTGTGTGTGTGTGTGTGTGTGGTTAGACAAGGTTTTAATGAATGGTTTTAACACGTCATTCACACAAGCTCAGACATAAGCTTTATATCTCAACATAACAGACAACTTAAAACGGGGCGTTGCACATTCTCCCACACATTAAATTACAAAAAAAATGTTTTTTTTTTAGTTAGTCACTCTCACCTTTGTGTTGAAAATCAAACTCCTAAACAGGACCATCAACGCTTGTCTCGACCACACGCCCCTGAAAATGTGTTGTTTAAAAGTGTAACTTTGTAACTTTTTGGATGGAGTCCTGCCGCCTTCTTGTTTCTATGGATTTGTCATTGCTGGGCCTGGAATGTTCCATTGTTTGACATTAAACAGCTTATATGTTACATTTAATCAATTACAGGTGGCTTTATAGCTCAAAAATACCGGCATTCTGACTGTGAGTGGTGTTGCCGCTCCACAGATCTGACCTTTAACTTGGTCCAGTTTAGTCTCCATGAAGACAGTAAGGTTTAATGCCATACTGTGAAACATTCCAGACAAATCAATAACATCTCCACAGAGAAAAGCATTTTTGACGGACCCTCCACCAGAAAAGTTACACAGTGCAGCTTTAAATCCATGTTGTTGTTTTTTCCCTTGAGTTTTGCTAATGTGTGCACCGTTTCACCATGGTAACTGCTAAACCTTCCACCATTAGGGATGCATGCAGAACACCCGCAACATGATGTCAGTGCAAAGTATCAATAGATTACGTTGTACTTTTGCCATGAAATTAGGGCCGTCAACAGAAATTTAGGAGCCCGGGGTAAGACGGCTCACATGGGCCCCCTTGAATATAAATGAATAGGAAGAGGGTCAAATTCTGGGCCACTAATATCCTGGGCCCCCCATCGACTCCTCACCGTGAAATATCCAAAAAAATTAAGTCACAAATGTTGAGCCTCATCATTTCTATTGGTGACTAGACTCACTGGGTTAGATTCACTAGACTAGATTCACTTATATTAAAAAATAAAAATAAATTTTAAAAAATCAGTATTTGAACAATATTTATTTTCGCTGCCGCCATCTGTATTAAGTATTAGCGGCTGATGCAATGTTGTGATGTCATCTGCAACCCACCAACAGCGATGTTTATATAAAGATTAGACAACACTGCAATCTCGATCTTTCACAGTAAATGTTAAAAAATGATCCTTTTTAAAGACTATAGGTGGTCAGTGAGGCCACTGGGACAAAACAGCAGCCACATCTGGACAAATGCAGGTAAAGATCACAATGGCATTGCAGGCTAAGACTTCACAAATGACATTATCAGTTTATAAGTATAAATCAGCCAGTTAGCATGATGAAGAAACAGAAATATAGGTGGCGTCAATTACAGTCAATTCACTTGTTAACCAGCTCGTCAGACTGTGGACCACAGTACTGCATGTAGTTTTTAGACTACTTATCTTAAAACTTTTTGTCTGCATTTTCCAATCTGTGCATTCTGTCACCTGAACATTCCACCTATAGAGATGCATGTAGAACACTCCTAGCGTGATGTCACTGCCAAGTATCAACACACTTAGTTACAAGCCAGTGGAAAAACACAGCCGAAGCACACAGGGTAATCCCTGTTACGCATCACGTTGGGAGTTCCCCTGTTACGCAGCGTGGTGTGTGCTTCGGCTGTGTTTTTCCGCACTGAAAAATAGTTCCCACCCCAAAATGACCAAGTCAAGCTCTCCGTGTTGATTTGCACATTTATTTGCACTCAATATGAATGCGCACTACACAGAAAGTAATTGGGAAAACCATCGAGCAAATTAATTCCTTTTGGCCGAAATCTTTCTCTGGCGACGTTAGACTCCAGTCTAACGCGGAGTAGCTGCAGATACCACGGCGGTCAGTGCTGACAGACTCGGACAATGGCTGGGTGACCAGGAAAACGCTTTCCACCACTTATTTTAGTCTCTGGACTGTGGGGAGATGCCCAAGTTTGACCTGGGGGTGGCATATCCCTTTAAGGAGAAATGAACCCAGTGATCTGATGACCTCTTACCCACAAACAAGCAAAGCAGCAGCAGCAAAATAAACCTGGTGTCTAAAAGAGGAGGGAGCTGTGACAGTGGCCTGAAGCTCTTTTATATAAATTGCTCCAGTTTCAAAACACTCACTTTGCTGTACTTGATTTTACCTGCAAAATCATCTGAGTAATTCAGCAGACATGTTCAGACTGCACTCTGTAATTAGCCATTTCACACATTTTGTAAACAACTTTTCATAAATCACATTCATTACCACATGTTTAACACACAAACCCTGCAGATTTACGAGTTGTCTGTAAAACACTGTATCCCAACGTGTAATGTCGTGGTAAAAAAGTGCTCCACTGTGTTTTTAAACTCATACACCTTCACTAGGATCATTTGCATCATTTCAGCCCTGGAATTTCCCACCTTTACTGCCTGATCTAAAGGTTAAAAGGAGCTGTTAACTTGAAAAGTACTACATCATGACATCACAAGGTGGAACAGAGCATTTTGAGTTTTGGAGATGTAGTAATAATAAAGGATTGCTGAAACGTGTGAATGAAACAACACAACTCCAGGGACATTTTTGCAGAGGTAAACATTAGCTAGCTTGAGATTGTGATTTCATGTGGTTTTTTAAAATTATTATTTATTTATTTAATGATTATTTTTTAATGCACATCAGCACAAATCCCAATCACGCAGTTCCAACCAAGTTAGCTCTTTCTGCTCAGATTATGTTAAAAGATCCCATGACATGGTACTTCTTGATGCTTTTATATGGCGCCTTAATGGTTCCCTAATACTGTAAATGAATCCTTCAAAATCAAGACTCAGTGCATGAGAAAGCCTCATGAACACAGTCAGAGTCAAAAACACCCCTCTCAAACACTTTATTCTGGGCGTTGTTGCTTGAATCCAAATGAGGACAGAGACAGGCCAGTGCAGCGGGTGGGGGTGTGGCCAAACTCTCCGCTCTTTCCTCTTTAGCGGTGTGCTGTGCGCTGGCCCCACTTCCGCATTTAAGCGCAGAGGAAGATATGAGACGATTTCCATTGAAAAATAAACACATTTCCACAGAAAATCAAATTAAACCACTGCTGTTTCAGAGGTTCGGAGGCTCGGATAAAGGACATCCGAGCCTGGAAACACTCTCACGTGCCTCCAGGCAAATAAAAAACGAATCTCGCATTGCGTAGCTCGTTCGCGGTCCAAACTCTCTGGGCGTGAGTTCCAGAGACAGTGGGTAGACATTCAAACGGGCGGAGGAACTGCATTTGCATTTTTCCTGGAGTGTGACGTCAGAAATATCCCTTGTTCAGAATCGCCCGTTTGGGCTGTCTTTTTTTCAAACGCGGACAAGGATCGCAAATGCTCAGTTTACACATTTCGCAACTTTTAGCCATGGAGGGGGGGGGGGGATAAACAGGGTAGGGGAGCTCACATTAACGTTCAAAAATCTCAGAAAGTGAAAATGTCATGTCATGGGACCTTTAAAACAAAACTCAGATTCAAGTCTAACAAAGCCTCAGACAGAGCAG
Organism: Paratrypauchen microcephalus; assembly: GCA_036785185.1. NCBI lineage: Eukaryota > Metazoa > Chordata > Actinopteri > Gobiiformes > Gobiidae > Paratrypauchen > Paratrypauchen microcephalus. The sequence continues at coordinate 1,269,410 of JAVJIX010000186.1, read as the reverse complement.
TGCCTCCCGTTAGCGTCACGCGGCGAGGGAATATCGTGGCATTAGTCGTCAGCTATAAATAAAGTGGTATTTCCTTTCGCAATTGTCATGTGAAAGTCCGAACCTATGAGCAACGGCCCTTATAGTGTATATGACCTTCACACAGGCAAGGACTAAAGCTGCATGTGAAAGAGTGGAGAGATTCTACTATTGATTATAATGTGTATAATGAGCATTAAACACTGTGGAACATTACGGCCTCTTCCTCTACTTGTATAATTCTCTTGTATTTGGAGTAAAAAGTAGCACAAGGTTCGGGGCAGCAGTTATGGGCACATATTCACTGCAGCAGTTCACATCACGACTCCGAGAGGAAGAGGAGAGAGGGAGGGAGGAAGAAAAGGGCAGGGGGAGAGAGAGGGTGGAGAGAAACAGGAGAAAAGGGGGAAAAAGAAGGGGAGAGAGAGAAGAAGGAGGTGGGAGGAGGAGGAAGGGATAGAGGGAAGAGGGAAAACAGATAAAGAGAAAGAAAGGGAAGAGAGGGAGAGAGGTGGAGGGTAAAGAGTGGGAGAGAGAGAGAGAGAGAGAGAGAAAAAGGAAAGAGGGTGGAGGAGGGGAAGAAAGGAAGAAGGGAGAGAGGGGGGAAGAAAGCAGTGCGTACGAGAGACAGAGAGGGGAGGGAGAGAGGAAAGAAAGAGGGAAAGAGAGAGAGAAATGGAGAACAGAGGTAGAAAAGGATGGGGCGGGAGAGAGAAAGAGGGGATGAAGAAAGGAATGAAAGATGGGATGAAAAGAAAAGGGGGAGACAGAGAGACATAGGAGGGAGCAGGAGATAAAGAAGGGAATAAAATATAGAAGGCTGGAGGGATGGAGAGAGAGACCAGGATCAAACATGACAGGTACAAAAAGCCAACAGAAACTGCAGAATCAGGTGGACTGGGCTGCAGGGTACTTTGTGGAAAAAAGCAGATAAAAAATGTAAATGGAAAAAATAAAATAAAAAAGAGTACGAGTTTAAAGGTATAAAACATGATTTAAAACTTTCCAGAAATCAAAAACTCAAAAAGAAACAGACAAATTATTTTTATATTATTATCCAGATCTTTAAAAGCAATACAGACGTCATTGGGTTGAATCCTAGACCAAACGCACTTTCAGACATGAGGTATTTTTACCCTCTGAGTCGCATTGTCCTGTCTCACTGTCCTCTCCTGCTGTCCTCTCTCACTTCACTGTCCTCTTCCACTGTCCTCCTTCACCGTCCTCCCTCACTTCGCTGTCCTCTCTCACTTCGCTGTCCTCTCGCCATCCTCTCCTGCTGTCCTCTCACTTCACCGTCCTCTTTTGCTGTCCTCTTTTGTTGTTCTCCCTCACCTCACTGTCCTCTCTTGTTGTCCTCTTCCACTGTCCTCCTTCACCGTCCTCCCTCACTTCACTGTCCTCTCTCGCCATCCTCTCCTGCTGTCCTCTCTCACTTCACCGTCCTCTCTTGCTGTCCTCTTCTGTTGTCCTCCCTCACCTCACTGTCCTCTCTTGCTGTCCTCTTCCACTGTCCTCCTTCACTGTCCTCCCTCACTTCACTGTCCTCTTCCGCTTGCCTCCCTCACCGTCCTCCCTCACTTCGCTGTCCTCTCGCCATCCTCTCCTGCTGTCCTCTCTCACTTCACAGTCCTCTCTTGCTGTCCTCTTCTGTTGTCCTCCCTCACCTCACTGTCCTCTCTCACTTCACTGCCCTCTCTTGCTGTCCTCTTCCACTGTCCTCCTTCACCGTCCTCCCTCACTTCACTGTCCTCTCTCGCCATCCTCTCCTGCTGTCCTCTCTCACTTCACTGCCCTCTCTCGCTGTCCTCTTCCACTGTCCTCCCTCGCTTCACTGTCTTCTCTTGCCGTCCTCTCTTGCTGTCCTCGCTTGCAATCAAACTCAAACCATATTATTGGCCCACACGGAGAACCTGTCAGCGTGTAAGGCGACTGTGTTCGACTAATGTGCTACAAAACTTAGCTTAGCTGTCCCTCAACCCGTGACCTTTCAGTGACACAGGAAGTGAAAACTCCATCAAAGAATAAGAGATCTTGTTTTAACTTAAACTGACTGCTCAGACAATATACTCGCTCAATACAAAGGTTTCAATTGTGTAGCACTTTATTGTCCAAGAATCAGGAAGCGTGCATTAGCATGCTAGTTACTGTTAGCCTTATAGTCATGGTAAAACTCCGCTGTGGTCTCTGAAAGTTGTGAACACTGCTCATAAATTCATCGAGGTGAAGAATTGGGATGCTCCGAATGCATAAGGTAAGCGAGCACTAGGTAACTTCTAAGGTCGAGGGTCTGCTACTTGATTGTCTCCATGGATGATGTTATTTCTTTGCGTGGAATCTTCCACAGTATGTCTTTAAATGTACCTGCCTTGTAAGTGTTCCAATACAGGTGCTCTATAACTCAAAAATAGCTTGAAAAACAGGAACTCTTGCTATGTGCAGACTTGCTTCGCCATAGATCTGACTAGTCACTTGTCTCCACTGTGATAACCAAGTTTATTTCCAGGCAAAGCAACTACATCTCCACGGAGACAAGCAGATGGCAGACCCTCCATCGGAAAAGTTAGACGTTGCACCTTTATCCAACCATATCGAGAGGGCGCAAACACGGTCTCACGCACGGACAAAGGTCTGTAGGGTTGTACGGTGTTTTATTGGAATCAGGAAGTGCACATTAGCATGCTAGTTACTGTTAGCTTTATAGTCATGGTAAAACTCTGCTCTGGTCTCTGAAAGTTGAGAAAAGCAGTGAATATTTAGAATGCATAAGGTAAGTGAGGAAGAACTTGGTACTGGTTCTGTTTCACGCTTACAAAACAAGAAAAATGAAAAGGAAATGAATGAAATGACTGACTAAATTCACTGACTTAACTGGTGTTGGACAAGTACATGTATCCCATAATAGTTATAGATTAAACCATCATAAGGTCTAGACTTTAATGGCCCAAAGATCTGTTAAAAAAATACGCCTCAAGCACATGTTTCAACCATATGAGAAAAAAATATCCACATAACAAAAGCATAACATCATTGCTAACTAGTTCTCAATTTATATTATGGCTAGAACCATTTAAAGGTGCACTGTGTAACTTTTTGGTCGGGGGTCCATCACCTGTTTGTTTCTTTGAAGATGTCATTGCTCTGTCTGGAATGTCCCACAGTATGACATTTAACAGCTCTACTTTACATTTACTCAATTACAGGTAGTTTTATAGCTCAGAAATACCTAGAAAAGCAGGCATTGTGAGCGGGGGTCACCTCTCCACAGATCTGACCTGTAACTTGGTCTAGTTTGGTCTGATTTCATTTTTACACATTCGAATTATTCACCGTGTCCGTGAGTTCATAAGCACTTTTCACAGCTTTCAGAGGCCAGAGTGGAGTTTTGCTTCCTTCTTGATATTCCAACTCATTATAATTAGACGCACATAGTAAACAGCAGCCTTATTTTGACCTTAAGCTGCTTCTACAATACATCTGTACTGGGGGAGGCCAATTTTCCTCAAATACATGGAAAAAATGTGTACAGAGTAGGGATGTAAATTATCGATTAATTCATTAATCTATAGTTGATTGACCTTATCGATCGACTTACGATTAACTGATAAATTCAGGTGAAAAATGCCGCTTTAGTGTTTCAATAGGGTTTTAAGAATATAAGCTATAGTATACATAACACTGAGTCAAAAATATATCATAGTATTATTATATTGTATATTCCTCAATTAATTATTCCTTAGTAAAAAGCAGACAAATGTATTGATGCTGAATAACAAAATACATTCTTCATTGAAAATAAATTGAGGACTGGCTCAGTTGTTGCACTTGCAGCATGGAAATCTTGAAATTAAAAGGAACAGAAGAAATTAAATAACAGAATGTTATTTAGTCTACATATTATTATGATGAAACCAGTGAATCCAGGCTATTTTTAGGACATTCTCAACATTTATTTTGAACTAAGGCATCAACAATATTTCTCTCCCTTAATCTGTGAAGAGTTACAGTACAAAATATACATTTCACAGGGCCCCTGGACACAGCATAAAACATTACAGGGCCTCAAACCAGAACAATCAAAAAATTATAAAACCATGTAAGTTACATGCGTTTATAATTTCAAAAATATATGGTTCTAGGTCCATCTCTACTGTGAGTTGTACGGCAACATCCAGAGAGGAAAGGGTTACATGATGCAACTATGGTCTTTCTCGCGAGTGGGTTCGCATCTCGTGTTCACATTCCAGAGTAGCGCCCTCTAGCGATTAGTTACAATTAATGCATTTTGTTCGGCCAACGTCTTGATCGACAATTAATTGTAAGTCGATTAATTGTTGACATCCTCAGTGCAGAGCCTTAAAACACATGTTATGTAGCGAAAACTGACTCAATATATGACATCAGCACACTGCAGAATTGGAAAGTCATAATTTATTGTGTATAACTAAATATTATTTCGTGCACTTACTTAAACCTAAATGATTTCATAACATGGCTCAGATTTCACCAGCTCATGTCTGATCCACTGAGGCCTTGTTCTCCGTGTGGTCAGTGACTTCCGCACTGATACTTGATATCAGCCCCAGACGAAGCAGCAGCAGTATAAAATGTTGACACCAGATCCTGACCCTGCTGCTCAGACCAGTCCATAGACATGCATGTGTATACTGCCCACACACACGCACCAAGTATAGGTCTATAATGATCATTTTTGCTCCATATAATATCACCATAACCAGTATTACTCAAACTACCGGGTCTTGGCTAGGGTGACCAGATGTTCCAAGATGTACCTGGGACAGTCCCAGTTTGGAGCTCTGTCCCCTGTCCCAGCAGATTTATTCAAAACCAGTGATTTGTCCTAGTTTTATAGAAGAAATGTACCAGGTGTCCCCATTTTGACCAGTTTGATATGAGTAAATAGAAAAGGGGGTGATATATTGTAATTTGTTAAGCTAAAATAAAGAAAACTGAGCACAAGGAAGGAAAAAAAATGCACCAAGTCCCTCAGATTATATACTGAACCACAAATCGAGAATGGACACTCACTCTTTTCACAATTTCTATTTATAGCAACCATCTCAACCCGGATGTGTCCCAGTTTTGACATTTGAAAGCCTGGTCACCCTAGTGTAGGTTCCAAATTAGCCGCTATAACTGTCTCAATGAGCTTCATTTGGCTGGAGCGCTGTGGGTGACGTCACACTCCTTCAGTCCTCTTGTGTCCTCTTCTATTCCCAGTCTAAACCCCCCATTGTTCAGTCCATGTAAAATCGATTGTAACTTTGAATCAAGGTCGCTCTGTATTGTCCTGCCTCAAGATGGCCGTCTCACTGGAAAACTGCCAGCCACAGCATTTCCGTCCAACTCGCGTGTGCTCAGAATGTTCATGTGATTGCTCCATTGCTTCACCTCCTCCTCCACACGAAAGAACGGTGGCTAATATTCCAACCAGCATGTGCCCAGTGACAGGTTCAGGCTAGGTTCAGCTGGAGTCATGGTGAAGTGTATATGACGAGTTATAGGTTAGACTACTCAATTCCACTGACACAAAGTTATAAGCTGCACTGTGTAACGTTTTGGTTGGGGGTCCGTCCGTCTACCTGCTTGTTTCTATGGATACGTCATTGCTCTGCCTGCAGTGTTCCACAGTATGACATTAAACAGCTCTACTTTACATTTATTCAATTACAGGTGATTTTATAAGCCAAAAAAACAGACATTCTGACTGTGAGCGGGGTCGCCTCTCCGCAGATCTGCCCTGCAACTTGGTCTGGTTTGGTTTCCATGGTGATAGAAACGTTTAATGCAACACTGAATGATTCCAGACAAAACACTAATATCTTCATGGAGAAAAGCATTTGATAGACCCTCCACCAGAAGTTACGCAATACACCTTTAACGGCATTTTAATGGTTAATTGAGAATCAGTCCTGTCACCACTAACATCCACCTCCCGATGCCCCTGTCGCCATCCTGCCTCTTGTGTGTTACTGTTGTGTGACTTTTGTTGTACGAGTATGTGTCTGTATGTGACTGCACACAACGGTATGTGATGTATGTGGCTGAATGTGGCTTTATGACTGTATATAATTGCATGGAGCTGTATGTGACTGTATGTAAGAATGATTTTACAGTGTATAATAATAACCTTGTTTTTATTCTAATGCATTTTCCTTCCTGTCCAGGGACTACAGATGAAAAATAGCCCTAATTCTGGCATATTTACATGCAAATGTTTATTAATGTGCATTGTCCCTGCAACAAACAAAACAAAAAAAATAATAATTAAAGATAAAGCCTAATTTTTTCTAGTTGTCTCAATTTTGATAAAGTTTATCATTTTACTTTCTGGTTGGACATGGACAGCAGTTAATTCCATAACTGTTCCCTAACAACCATAAAGTTAATAACAAGGGCCAAAACTTGTCCAATTTACACAATAATGATGATTAGATTGAATTACAACACCTTTATTGTGTTAAATGAAGGTATAAACTGACAGAAGAAAAATGTTTATTGCGTGTAAATTGTAAAATTGTGCATATTGAATGGAATATACAGTAAGTTGGAACAGTGCCACTTTATGTATTTTTCTACTTCAACTTTTTCCTCACAAACTGACATTTAACTGATGTAAAAGTATCATAAATATTTATTACAGGTACTACCCCAGCAAACCAAGTCATAATAAGAAAAACCTGAAAACCTTTCTTATGCATTGTGTAACTTTTCTGGTCGAGGGTCCAGACTTTTCTCCAGGGAGATGTTATTGCTTTGTCTGGAATTATTCACAGTATGGCATTAAAGCTTTCTATCTTCATGGAGATCAAACCAGTCCAAGTTACACATCAGGTCAGATCTGTGGAGAGGTGACCCCGCTCACAGTCAGAATGACCATTTTTGTAGGTATTTTTGAGCTATAAAACCACCTGTAATTGAGTAAGTGGTGAGGTAGGGCTGTTTAATGTAATACTGTGGAACATTCTAGGCAGAGCAATGACATATCTAAAGAAACAAGCAGGTGACAGACCCTCAACCAAAACGTTACACCGTGCACCTTTAAGACTAGCCAACCACGGAAAGTCAATCCTGAACCAGGTCCAATGTTACACAGTCAATGATTAGCAACAGTATATGAGGCGAGTGTAGAGCGCTAAAGACTAGAGAGGGTCAATATTCAATAACTCCAGTTTCCCTTAAGTGGAGCTGTGACACTGAGACCGGTCACTGACAAAACTCCATGTGGTCAGTCAATGGTGGTCATGCAAGCCGTAAATTGGTCTGAAAATTTGATACTGGGATTTTAAGTAAGGGGTTGTGGTTAGAAGGGTGGATCCAAGTAGGGAAAAAAACAATGATATCAGTTTCAAGAGGATGACTACATTTTGGGGAAATCTCAGTAGTTATAAAGGTCAATAGTTATAAGGTGGAGGGTCGGTCAAATGCTCTTCTCCCTGGAGATGTTATTGCTTTGTCTGGAATGTTTCGCAGTATGGGATTAAACCTTTCCATCCTTATGGAGACCAAACCAGACCAAGTTGCAGGTCAGATCTGTGGAGAGGCAACCCTGCTAACAGCCACAATGTCTTTTTCTAGGTATTTTTGAGCTATAAAACCACCTGTAATTGAATTAATGTAAAGCAGAGCTGTTTAATGTCCGACTGTGGAATATTCTAGGCAGAGAGATTGGAATATCCATAGAAACAAGCAGGTGACCCCCAACCAGAACATTACATGGTGCATGATTCAAGACCCATTTTAAAACTTCACCTTTTTGTGGAATCTTATTTTATAGCTGTAGTTGTTTTATTGTGTTTATGTGTGTTTATTATTACTTATTGCTCTTAAACACCTCTAATTAAGTAAGTGCAGATATTATTGATATAAGTTTAATGCCATGCTGTGGAACATTTCAGACAAAGCAATGATAACATCTCCACTGAGACAAGAAGGTGGCGGACATACACAAAATTACACAGTGCATTTGAATTCATCCATATGCATAAATGAATAAGTTTAGTAGAGTCCAAATAAAGTCCAAGTAGAGTCCCTGGTCCGGTCCCTGGTCCGGTCCCTGGTCCAGTCCCTGGTCCAGTCCCTGGTCCAGTCCCTGGTCCGGTCCCTGGTCTGGTCCCTGGTCCAGTCAGTGGTCTAGCCCATGCAGACCGATTTGAGGACTTCGGGGTTGTATTTTTACCACGTGAAACTTCAGTCTCAATTAATGATCAGCTGGGCTGTTGGTCAATGAACTCCGTGAGCTTTGATGACGACTATTGACTTCACATGAAATACTCAAACCAACGTCACTGCCAAACACTTTCACACACTATCGACGCAACTGCAGAACTCAACCTACATCATCTCAAATACAGAATCCCATTCAAAGTAAAGCAAAAGAGCTGAATACATTCACTTAACACATAATATGCTCTATAAACATTGACTCGTTCACTTAACACATACAAAACATAATCTGTAGATTTAATTTATCTAATTAAATACTGTGTTGTAAATACTGTGTTGGCACAATGAACTCAATGAACTGCCCGGTTAATGATGACATGTTATCTTTTTAATAAGTAACTACTATTTGGTATACATGTGTTACTCTCTAGTACATTAAGTATGCAAAATAGTTTAAACATTTATTAAACATGCATTATGCAACTTTTCAGGTAGTGTGTGTGTGTGTGTGTGTGTGTGTGGGGGGGGGGGGGGTTCGCAGTATGTTTACCTATCCATGTCTATCATTGGCTTAAGTCAGCAGATTCGCCTCTCCACAGATACGTAACTTGTAAGTATGCACCAATATGGAATGTTTAGGCCAATATTTTTAAATAGTTTTAGATCACCCACACTTCCTAACGTTTTTTTAAAGCAACAACCAAACAAATGAAACAACAATAGTCCTAAATCTGCCTTCAAAATCCAATATTAGGCCAATCATTTTTTCATGTATTTTGGTATACTTTATACATGCAACTTTGCAGTATTTTTAAATTTGTTATAGATCACCCGCACATCCTGATTTTTTAATAGCACAAACCCAAACAAATGAAATCAAAATAGTCCTAAATCTGTCTACAAGTGTTTCAAACCGCTCTAGTGGAAAAAAGCCTGGGATTCACTGTGTGTAGTCTCCATGCCAGAGGCTCAGAACGGAGCGATAGAGAGAAGAGAGGAGGAGAAGACAGGAAGAGAGGGAGGGAGAGAGAATGGCGAGCATAAGGAGGAAGCAGTCACATGTTGGTGGGTTGGGGGGGGGCGGGGCTGTGTCGTCAGAGCCCCTCCCCCCTCTCTCAGCCCCTCTCCTCCTCCTCCTCCTCTCAGCGATCACATGACTGCAGCAGGGTTGTTCTGTAACTCCAGTCACGAGGATAGAGAGTAGTATTACAATGAGGCAGGGACACCGCGCCGCACACAACCACGACATCCATTATGCAGGCTGGTTTGGTCCTGGTTTGGTCCTGGTTTGGTCCTGGTTTGGTCCTGGTTTGGTCCTGGTTTAGTTATGGTTTAGTTATGGTTTAGTCCTGGTTTAGTCCTGGTTTAGTCCTGGTTTAGTCCAGATGTGGTCCTGGTTTTGTCCTGGTTTGGCAATGGTTTGGCCCTGGTTCAGTCCTCCTGGTTTGGTCCTGGTTCAGTACAGGTTTAGTTTTGGTTCAAGACCTGGTCCATCCCTGATCCAGCCATGGTCCAGCCCTGGTCCAGCCCTGGTCCAATCCTGGTCCAGCCCTGGTCCAATCCTGATCCAGCCCTGGTACAATCCTGATCCAGCCCTGGTACAATCCTGATCCAGCCCTGGTCCAATCCTGGTCCAGCCCTGGTCCAGCCCTGGTCCAGCCCTGGTCCAGCCCTGGTCCAGCCCTGGTCCAATCCTGGTCCAATCCTGGTCCAGCCCTGGTCCAGCCCTGGTCCAATCCTGGTCTAATCCTGGTCCAGCTCTGGTCCAGCCCTGGTCCAGCCCTGGTCCAGCCCTGGTCCAATCCTGGTCCAATCCTGGTCCAGCCCTGGTCCAGCCCTGGTCCAATCCTGGTCCAGCCCTGGTCCAGCCCTGGTCCAGCCCTGGTCCAGCCCTGGTTCAGTCCTGGTCCAGCCCTGGTTCAGTCCTGGTTCAGTCCTGGTTCAGTCCTGGTTCAAACCTGGTTCAGTCCTGGTTCAGTGCTGGTCTAAACCTCTCTTTAAAAATCATACAATAACAATAGATTATTAATGAAATACACAATAACTCATAACTAATCATTTGCATTGCTTCATTAATCTCTACTAACTAATCTGTTAGAAAAGTTCCACATGTTAACTGTAGCAAGATCTAGTTTGCGCAATCTTTTTCTGATGCACCGCTACAGCCATAAAGTACACCTAATCTCCTGATGCTTACGGATGAATACGGCTGCGATGAAAAGCTAGGTCACCCAATGTGAAATGTATGTGAATGCGTTTGTGCAGTGGGAGCTGCAAGATTGCAATCAAAATCAGAATTACAACCAGAATCGCTATTTGAATGGATTCAATTGATACTTTGCGGTGACATCCTGCTGGGGGTGTTCTACATACATCTGCTTGGTGAAATGTTCAGCAGTTACCATGGAGACACAATGCACACGTTAGATTTAGCAGGCACTGCCCAAGAAGTTTTGAGATTATCTAAAAAAAAAAGAAAGAAAGAAAAATACAAAATTTAAATCAATTTTGTATTTTTTAAAACACATTTTCAGGAGCCTGTGATGAAAAGGTGAGAGTTATCAACTGAAAAACTGCTGGCTAGTGCTAGCTTGAGACTGTAATTTTATGTGTGAGACTTGCCTAATGTTAAAAAAAAGTCATCTCGCCTCTTGTAATTCCATTAAATCAGCTCTTTTTCGCCAGACTGTGTTAAAACAATGTTCAGATTGAGCCACCTCAGCTGGCTCCTCTTGATGTGGAGGAGCAGTGGCTCTACTCCGAGCCCCTCCCATGTGACTGAGCTCCTCACCCCTATCTCTAAGGGTGCTCCCAGCCACTCTGCGGAGGAAACTAATTTCAGCCGCTTGTATCTGTGATCGTGTCCTTTCGGTCATTACCCAAAGCATGACCATAGGTGTATTTTTTTAAGATATTTTGGAGCAATAAAGATCCCCTGTAGCTGAATAATTGCAAGACAGATTAGTTTAATGCCATACTGTCGACAATTTAACCTCTCCAAGGAGACAAACAAACATAAAAGTTACACAGTGCACCTTAACAGACATATTTAAAATGTAAAGAGAATCCTGAAGCGTAAATCTTTTTTCTCAAATTTACTTAGGAGATGGAAAACAGGAATCGTCATTGGAAATGTTACATTAATTTTGAACTGAAGCTTGCCAGCTATTGCAGCAGAGTCCTTGAGGTGCTCAGACGAGGAAAGATAAGTAAAAGCTACCATCGACCAAAGTGTGATTATCTGATAGGGTTATCTGAGCGACAAAAGTTATGTTAATATTTACATTGTTGTTAGTGAAACTGTACAAGAATGAGGGGGACTATGGTAGGTTATGGATCAGTGAGTACGTTTAAGTAGTCTTTTATTTGCTTGTGGTTTTAGTGTTGTAAAAAGTACCGGAAATCAAATTCTAATCAAAGCTAAAACTACTACTGATACTCATTTGAGCAAGTATCAATACTAAAAAAGTCAGAATTGGTATTGTGAATCAAATCTATTTTAGTATCGTGACAACACTACCAAGAATACTAACAAAAATCGGTTTACTTATGTTCTATTAATGTTTCTATTTTTGGCCACAGTGGGATATAGGAAGTGTGTTATCAATTAGGGGATTAAGTAAGTCGCCCACTTACCAAATGATTGCCAGTTCAATTCTAGTCTTTGACTTTGACTTGACTTGACTAGTCTGACCCAGTTAAGTCTGTGTTTCGAATCTACAACAATTATGGTCATGATGGTTGGTTTAGTTCCAACTTCAACTAGTGCATACATTTTTGTGTCCTTTAGCAACACACTTACACCTACAGCCTTCTCCAGCCACATTATGTCACTCAATGCTGCAAACTGGGCATCTGACGTAAAAACATAACTATTAAACAATTGATTTAGTTGTGACAAGCAGCGGAAATTTCCAATATGAATCTACTACTCAATAGATCTGTCTTGAATTTTGCATTTTCAAACACTATTGGGGTCCAAAGAAAATAGCTGAACACGTAGAGGGCTTTAAATTTTAATGCCAATATTACACACACCATTAAAATGCAATGGACGGACAAAGAGGCCAACTACGGAAGCCGGGTGATGCAAAATTTACGGTTCGAGTTCTGATTAATGTATATTACATTAAAAGGGAGCAGGTTAGAAACAAGGTGAGCATGTGTTTAATTCATTGCGGGGACTAAAATCTGCACTAAAATCTGTGTCCTCGTCAAAAATCGAGCTGTTACTTGAAAATTACCACTACTAAAACAACCAAACAAAACACCAGGTAAAAAAAAACAGGTATGTTTTTGATGAGGTAAAAACACTATAACATGGCTTAAAGGAGAATTTACGTTTTTTTTACAATCTGAGCCTTATTTCGGTAATAAAACAAGTTGTTTTACTCACCCATAGCACTTTGGTGTCATATGGAGCACTTCCAGAGATGTTTTAGATTAGCGATATCCGTAATGCGAGCGGTCTCCAAATAACACAAACTTTAGCACTTTTCAAATCATAGAAGCTCGATGTCTTAGTCTACACTTTCGTTTGAGTCAAAAGTGGCCTGTAATCCGAGATTTATCCATAATATACAGCTTTGCATTTCATGTTTGGGTCCCAGAAGCTGAGAGCAAAATAAGCTGTGACTCTGCACATGCGCACTGACCTCTTCATCTACAGGCCACTTTTGACACAAACAAAAGCGTAGACTAAGACATCGAGCTTCTATGATTTGAAAAGTGCTAAAGTTTGTGTTATTTGGAGACCGCAAACATGTGCCCTGAGAACTCACATTACAGAGAACATCTCCAGAAGTGCTCCATATGACACCAAAGTGCTATGGGTGAGTAAAACAACTTGTTTTATTACCGAAATAAGGCTCAGATTGTAAAAAAACGTTAATTCTCCTTTAAAGCTCACAAGAGTGAGTACGAAATGAATGGTAGTCAATGTAATGTGGTTAAAAAGCATAGAAATCGAACGTGCGTGCGTGTGTGTGTGTATAGAGGGGCTTGTCGTCTGTAACTCCTCTGTTTGTGGGTGAAGACAGAACTAAAAATAGCTCCTGTGTCCAGTCCTCCTCTCCAGCATCCAACCACCACACACTGAATTAACCTGCCTAATCCGCCAATCAGCTATGACCGGGCGCGCACGCACACACAAACACACAGACACACGCGCGCGCACATCCCAATTGCTGCCCGTCACTACAAACACAACATAAGGACACACAAGAGGAAGTCATGACAACACAATGGAAGGTTGAGTCCAGCTTCAGTCCTGCTTCAGCGCTGCTTTAGTTCCTACTTTAGTTTGAGCTTCAGTCCTGCTTCAGCACTGCTTTAGTTCCTACTTTAGTTTGACCTTCAGTCCTGCTTCAGTCCTGCTTTAGTTCGTGCTTCAGTCCTGCTTTAGTTCGTGCTTCAGTCCTGCTTTAGTTCGTGCTTCAGTCCTGCTTTAGTTCGTGCTTCAGTCCTGCTTTAGTTCGTGCTTCAGTCCTGCTTTAGTTCGTGCTTCAGTCCTGCTTTAGTTCGTGCTTCAGTCCTGCTTTAGTTCGTGCTTCAGTCCTGCTTTAGTTCGTGCTTCAGTCCTGCTTTAGTTCGTGCTTCAGTCCTGCTTCAGTCCTTAAATATATAAAGTTATTTGCAGAGGACATGATGGATGCCATATTTCAACAACAATCAATTTAACAAAGACTGACGCCAAATGAGACGTAAAATCACTCTCCCAAACTTGACAACTGACAGTTTTAGATCACTCTTTACTGTTGTAGCCTATAGACATTAGACATTAGACATTAGACATTACTGCATAAAAACACAGTTAAATCAATACAAATGTCCGCTTGGCAACAAAATATATAAAGTTACAAGCTGCATTCTGATTGGTCAATACACTTTATATGGAATTCTTCTCAAGATAAACCAGGTTACTACCAATACTGCAGGCTATGTCAAACAAACCAGCAAAAACAATAAAATAACAAACAATGCCCATGTACCTATAAACCAAAAAATGTTTAAAAGGTCCTAGATTATCCAGAATTTACTCTCGTGAGCTTTAAACCATGTTCTATCTCATCAAAAACACGGAGTTGTGTTGTGATTTTGTTGTTCTGTTGGTGCTTCCATACATGTTTGAGTAAGAAGAACACATCTTAAAGGCATATTTAAGCTGTGACAAATAAAAATTTTGTATTTGTCTAAATACAACTGTAGATATAATGCCGTTTCCTCATAGCAAACAGAACAAATGAGAAAACGTTATATATGGGCCCTTTAAATATTCTCCCCCATGCTGTCTCACTCGAGCTGCTCTTATTGGCAATGCATTAGCAGGGACCTGTGTTATTGTGTAAACAGTGAAGCGTCCAGTGTTAAACTTATGTGGTTGGAATAATGATGACAGGAAATGCCATATATGTCTATAGGGCTTTGCAGTGTGAGCGTCAGTGTGCAAGGAACAAGTCAGGAAACAGCTAAATTACCCTTTAAAATAGCATTAGGTATTTACTAAGATATAGCGATTAGGGCTGCAACAATTTAAAAAAATGTCATGAAAATAATCTTAATGTGTCACTGTTGCGCCTGGAATGTTCCACAGTGTGATATTAAACAGCTCTACTTTACATTTATTCAATTACAGGTGGTTTTAGAGCTCAAATATACCTAGAAAAGCAGACATTCTGACTGCGAGCGGGGTCACCTCTCCACAGATCGGACCTGTAACCTGGTATAATTTGGTCTCCATGGTGATAGAAAGGTTTAATACCATATTATGAACCATCAGAAAAGTTATACAACACACCTTTATACAACTGAAGAGTCAGTTCATTTGCAAAAACAGAGAAGTGCCATTTGAAAGAGTCAAGAGTGGATGTTTGCAGTATACTTTTGCTAATATTTTCATATTTATTTTACTGTGATCAAAATATTATTGCGTCTGTTCTTGATCAAATCCACAGTACATTATTGTCAATCATAATATACGAAATACAAAAAGATGTATCATTATATTTGAGCTTTATTTTTCTTGATAAGTCGATGCATTAAGTCATCATCAGTTGCAGCCCTAATAGCGATTTGTGCTAAAGCTGCACTGTGTAACTTTCTGCGGCGAGGGCAATATTGTTGCCATGCCTGGAATTTTTTCACAGCATGCTATTAAACGCACCAATTTCCACGGAGCCGATAAGTGCCAAGTCAATTCCCGGGTCTGATTTGTTGTAGAGGTGTGCCCGCTTACAGAATGAGCCTCTGATTAAATAGTAATCAAATATAATGCCCTACTGTGGGACATTCCAGGGGAAAAGCATCACCCTAGCATACTGCATCTCCACAGACTCAACCAGGTCTATTGGACTATTAACAGAAAAGTTACACGGTGCAGCTTTAAGCCAATTGGCACTATGACTTCATAATTACATTGTACGGTCACAGATACATACAGGTGATTGTTGCTATAGTAACAAACAGGGCATTTTGAGGGCATAATTCCATGTTCCATTCATTCAACTTATCCGCACTATTCAACTATACTCCAGAGTCTATTTTTGGGTCTAGTTTTAAATTATCCTAGGCCATTATTTATTTATTTATTTATTGTATTGTTCTGTTGCATGCTACTTTTTCTTGCTGTTCTTGATCTGTGCGTTGCAACACTGGAATTTCCCCACTGTGGAACTAATAAAAGGCATATCTTATCTTATGTATTGTTTTGGTGCACTGGGCACTGCTCTGAAGAGAAAACACTTTACTATTCCTTGGATAATAATAATAAAATAAAATAAAATAAAATAAAATAAAATAAAATAAAATAAAATAAAATAAAATAAAATAATAATAATAATAAAAAAATAATAATAATAATAATAAAAAAATAAAAATAAAATAAAAATAAAAATAAAAATAAAATAATAATAATAATAATAATAGCCAAAAGGGGTAACGTAAAATAAAAGTCAAAATGCTGTGCACGTTTTGGGATCAACAAACCGCCAACATCCCTTTAATAACAACCACTAAAGATGCACAGCGTAAACCTGGGTTCTATAACAGCAGAAGCCACGTTTACGCAAATTATTACCTAAACATGCAACATGAGCCAACTTTATGATCAAATATCCACCGTGCGTGTTACGTTAGGTGACGTAAATGACGTAAAGCATCAAAAGGTGGCCCGCGTTAACTTTGCATCGCCACGTTAACACGCGCAGATCTTCCACTAAGCTCACGCAAGCAGCTTAGACCCGGGGCTGAACGAGAAATGCGACTTCCTCACATCAACACAGACTTTATTTCAAAATGTGTGGGCACAACTGTGATCACTGAGTGTGAAACGTGACAGAAATCAGTCATAAAACGTGTGCAATAAAGCGATATAATATGACAATAGCAGTCCCAAGGCTAAGTCCGTGCGTTCGGGGTGCACCACGTGTCCACTCAAATTAAAACTTCCCTCAAAAGAATGCGTCAAAACTTTACAAAGCGCTCGTCTGCATACCAAATCATAATCCCTCCGTGGCAACAGCGCTCAAGCACGGCTCTACCGCCAAAAATAAAGCCATTCCGGTACATTCCAATCGATGATCCTGTATTTTACTCCTGGTGGCTGATGACATATCCTTCCCCAAAAAGCACGTGAAAGCCCAGACGTCAAGCGACACTCACGCACAGACCGGGGAGCGAGAGAGAGAGACACCGGCTGATGCTGCCCGACACCCCGCACGGAGCTCGTACAAACCGGGCTGCTGCGTGCACCCGAGCCGGTAACGCTCCCGAAGCGAGCCCAGTGCAGACAGCGCAGAGTCCCGGGGGTCCGCGGAGGCCGGTGGCTTACCTGGCTGCCGGAGTTTTCTGTCAGGTAATTGAAGACAAACGAAGAGAGTTCCTCATCCAACAGTGGAGCGCAGTCCGCCATCTTCTAGTGAATGAGGCTCGTGGGGAGGCAGGCGGAGAGGTATAGGAGCAAGAGAGAAAGAGAGAGAGGGAGGAGGAGCTGTGGCTGCGGGCGGCCTGCAGGGGGCGCGCTACTGTTTACACGCGTCCACACGGAGGGACGAGACCAAAGGTGGGAGAGAGAGATGCATGCGGGTTTTTTTTGTATGTCTGAATAGGAGTAGGAGAAATAAACAAGAATAATTGTAAATAAAGGCGTGCAAGAAATGAATTTCAAAATGTACTATTAATTAAAAAAAAAAAAAAAAACATGATGGTGGTGGTTGGAGGGGCCAATGGTGCAGAGTGGCAGCCTCACTTCAGTCAGTTTGCCCCAGGGCAGCTGTGGCTACAATAGTAGTTTACCACCTCCAAGTGTGGAGTGAATGAATAATGCTCAGTAAAGTAATAATAATAATAATAATAATAATAATAACAATAATAATAATAATAATAATAATAATAATAATAATAATAATAATAATAATAATAATAATAATAATAATAATAATAAATATAGCCGCAAGCAGCAATGATCGGCCCTCGCTTGCACTCACAAGCCCGGCAAAAACTTTGTCGTAGCCAAACCAAATTGGGTACACAGAAACACCGTTGCTAGGCGACCAACAGGAAGTTAGCCATATTGGACCGAACACATGACCCGGTGCCAAAGGCAAATTTTCCTGTATTTTAACGAACTCCTCCTCGGGTTTTTGACCCAGACTCAACAGAATCGTGCTGGATCATCTCGACAAGTTACATTAAAAGTTATTAAAAGTGTTCTAAATGACTGAACGGTGTTTCCGTGAAAACACTTTTGCCGGGCGTCCCATTGGCAAGGACAGATGTTTGGGTATAGCCATAGGTGCAATGTATTTTGATTTTCCAGGGGGCTCTGTCGAGCCATTTTTTAAGATTTTTTAATACAGATTATTTGTAAATTCCTTTTTTGGCGTTCTTGAATTTTGTGCAAAATTTCGTGAGTTTTCGTCGGTGGGAAGTACCCGAAACCTGCAAAAAGGGGGGGAGGAAAATAATAATAATAAGAAAAATCAGAACAATAACAATAGGCCCTACCCTTTAGCGCTCGGGCCTAATAATAATAATAATAATAATAATAATAATAATAATAATAATAATAATAATAATAATAATAATAATAATAATAATAATAACAATAATAATAGTGACATAAATATCATATATAATATAATATAAAGTCCATATTATATGATGCATTCTAACAGAACATGGCAGGCTCATTGAATTGGTGGAGGGTAAGCACCTGCTTGTCTCCATGGAATTACTGCATTGTAGGTGTACAAGGGAGCTGGTAATAACAATGTAATATGCATTAAATGGTTAACAATAATTTAAAATGTCATAGATATTGTGGAAGACTAAAAGAATAATTACTCTTTGTAAATAAAAATGTTAAAAAAGTAAAAAGCAACTGCACCTTACAATAAGATAAGATAAGATAAGATAATCCTTTATTTGTCCCACAATGGGGAAATTGCAGTGTCACAACGCAAGTTTCAGAAACAGTTGGAAAATATGAGCATGCATCAAAATTAAGAGAAATAATAATAATAAGTATGTACAATCAGTAGTCGAGTTGTAAAATGAAACCAGGGTGGGATGGTGAAATTTTTCACCAACCGGGGCGGGGGGCATTAAGCTAAGCCCTCCCCCATCACTGACATCACTGTGGTGTTTCAGGGCAGGGCAGAATTAGAAGGTACTTTGTTAAAATGGAAATGCTTTTATAACAAAAAGTCCATATAATCATTCAGTAATTCAATAATACACAGGATATATGTTATCACACACGTACACACACACACACACACACACACACACACACACACACACACACACACACACACCTTAGTCCTGGTTTAGTTTTGGTTTAGTCCTGGTTTAGTCCCAGTTTAGTCCTGGCTTAGTCCTGGTTTAGACCTGGTTTAGACCTGGTTTAGACCTGTTTTAGTCCTGGCTTAGTCTTGGTTTGGACCTGGTTTAGTTTTGGTTTAGTCCCGGTTTAGTCCTGGTTTAGTCCTGATTTAGACCCGGTTTAGATCTGGTTTAGTCTTGGCTTAGTCCTGGTTTGGACCTGGTTTAGTCCTGGTTTAGACCTGGTTTAGTCTTGGTTTAGTCCTGGTTTAAACCTGGTTTAGTCTTGGTTTAGTCCTGGTTTAGACCTGGTTTAGTCTTGGTTTAGTCCTGGTTTAGTGCCGAAATAGATGCAGAAATAATCTGATAATATGACTCACCCATAAGAATGCGGTCAGATCCATTCTAACAGTTTGCCGTGTTGTTTTTAATAATCCGGAGCTCCGGAGAAAAGGACATAATCCCGAACGTATCCCGTGTCCCGAGGCGAGAGTTCCTTCTTACGTAGCATTAACGTAGCAAGTTAAGGATTCTTCTTCTCTTAGAAATGCCGCGTAAATATCAGGCTCACAGCTGATCGGCAAACAGGCGCAAACACAACAGCAGCAATCGTCATGATTGGCGGGAGCGCGTATCGGTGCGTAATTATGCTGCAACATGATTGGAAGCTGGAGCGCACTGGCCATTTTGACTTAAAAACGGCGAAATTCGCCAAAAGTTTAGGGATTTTCATGCCTGATTGATAAAATGCCATAAGGGATGGAAGAAGGGATGCCCGTTTTAGAAGAGGGATGATTTTGACTATTTTTTCCCACAGGGGGGATGCCACCCCCCCACCCCCTCAACTCGAGTACTGTGTACAATCAACTAAAAAACACAACACTGTAAGGTTATAAAGCACAGGAACGCTGCACAATAAATGTCTTTGATTTTGAGCAGTGAACAAACAGCAGTTAAAGTGACTCCAGTTCAGTAATATATAAGATCACTACAATAAAGTGATTCAGATGATTGTGTACAGTGCAGTGATGGGCAGTGGTTGTCAAATAAATAAGTAGCAGGTAAAGTGACACTAAATAATATTGCACATGGAGATGGACATGACTAGCATTGATCATTGTACATGGCAAGGTGCTTAAAAGAATAAGGACTTTTACTTCACACAAAAAGTCACTTAGCAAAGATTTTACAGTTGCATGTTCATAATTCCTTTTTTTATTCCAGTTTTTATCATTGCACACAAGCGCTCTTTCAGGTTTGGTTCTATTCAGGTGTGCACAAACAAAGCCCCAGTCTCTGCGATGGACACTTTCAAAACTACACTATTACTGTTCCTATGGCAACTGCAAAAACTGTGAATGTCATTTATCTTTTGTAAGAGTTGATGGAGCCAAGAGGTGAGGCAAAAATAAACCAAAAATCTGCAGGAAAAAAATAAAATAAAAATAAACTTGTGATGATTTTTTTTTTTTTTTTCTTCTTGGTGCCATTCAGAGCTTGTATGTTTTAGAGGTGCGTTGTGTAACTTTTCTGGCGGAGTGTGCGTTTGCCTGGAATGTTTCACAGTATGGCATTAAACGTTTCTATCATCATGGAGCCCATTGCTGTCATACTGTGGAACGTTCTAAGCAGAGCAATTACATTTACATAGAAACAAGAAGGTGATGGATCCCCTACTGAAAAGTTACATACTGTAGGCCTATTGCATCTTTAAATCCACTGTAGTGATCCTTCTGTGACAGGAGAACACGCTGAAATGTGTTTTGAGACTTTGTTGCAGCTTGTTCTGTAGGAGAAGAAATATTTAATCAGGAAGTAGTTTCACAAGTGTTTTTTCCACACTATAGTACCAAGTACAGTGTTACCTCACCTTACGAATGACCCAACAAACGAAAATTTCAAGTTACGAAACGCCTTCACGTCAAATTTTGGTCTCTAGATACGAATGAAATTTCAAGTTACGAAACGCGAAATCTCCAATCAATCCAATTTTATTTATAAAGCACTTTAAAAACAACAAATCTCAAAAATTCAATTAATGCGCGCTCAGATGCACGCCCCGAAACGTAAATACACTTTATCAACACACACGGGGTTAGGTTCCAGAGATGGCCCGCGGTGGGAGAGGTCCGTGAGGTAGGACAACTTTGTATTTGGCAATTGTTCTACATGTTTTAGGGCTGTAAATGCCTCACCACACATTCTACACTTTTTTCTCGCATTTCTCTCTCATTTAAACACTCGAACTTTCATAGATTTTCAATGGAATGTGTTCGCCGCCGAACGTGCGATGGGAGCGGAGACACAACAACACAGTATGGTAAAACTCACCTGTCTCACGACGGTCTAAACCCCGCTCACGTTCCCTTAGTGAATTGGTGAATTCTGCTTCACAATGATAGGAAGAGCAGACATCGAAGGATCAAAACGTCCATACAGCGCAAGGCCGCGCTACACCGGGGCTGCGGGATTGAGCTGCGGCGCCGCGTGCCTCCTCCTCGGGCTCGGCTCGCCCGCGCGGCTCACAGCTCACAGTGTGAGCCGCGCTCTGGAAGTCAGAGAGAACCAGAGCCCACCCTGAGCGAGACCCCGCGGTCTTGCCCGCCGATAGAGCGGCCTGTTAGCTCATAGTGTCAGCCCCCCGGCTCTGGAGGTCAGATAGAAGCAGAGCTCACCCCGCCCCGCTCTTATTCCCGCTGACAGAGCGTCTTTCTCGGCCTCTTAAAGGTGCGCAGACACGAGCACCGAGCAACGCGCTCCTCCAACGGCACTGCCATGTTATAATAATAACAGGTCCAATCCAGGTTTAGTTCTGGCCAGACCTGGTTTATTCCACGTTCTTTTAGGCCTGGTCTAGTCTCTTAGCCCGTCAGGAACACAACGTTACACTATATGGCTTTTGCCATTGAAATAGCTACTCAACTTACGAATTTTTCACGTTACGAAACCACTTCTGGAACGAATTAATTTCGTAAGGTGAGGTACCACTGTATAGTCCATATAACCCATCTCTTTTTAGTCTGAGGAACCACCCTGTTTGAATTGAAAACACGCTTTGTTACTGTAAGCAGGATCGCCTCCCCACAGATCTGACTTGTAACTTGGCTTGTGGTGTCGTTTGTTGTCTCAATGGAAATGGGTAAGTTTAAAGGTTGTATAGAGGATTTTCCAAGGATGGAGAAATCCAGCGACTGTTTGTCCTTTTTCAAACGTTGGGCATGCGTGAAACCACTAACCTACACCTTCCTTAGTAGAAACGTCTCCTCCCGCCTCCTTCTTACACTTATGCTGCTTGTTTAGAGCCACTATAACTATACTGTATGTTTTCCAATGATAAGCAGAAGCTCAATGTTCAGAAGTAATTTAGTGCTTCAGTCTTTAGACCCTCTGCTTCAGTGCACGCCATCGCTGGAAGGATCTCCGAGAATCTCCAAGAAACACCTTAGTTTACCTTTGCTTTTCTTCCCCCTCTCTTCTTCTTTCACCAACCTCAAAAACTGACTTTATTTTGCAGGTAACTGGTGGTGGATTCTTGGTTGAGTAAACATCGTCTTGTGTCTGTGGAATGCGTGAGTGGCGTATATAAACCACGTAATCCCAGCGCACTGGTAAGTCAGTTATGCTAGAAACGTAAGGCGTTTGATTGACAACCTAATAGCCAATAGATAACGAGGTAGCCTCATTATCTATTGGCTAATGTTTATCCGGCCCCACCACTTCCACAGTTGATGGATTGTCATTCTTTTTTCTTTTTTTTTTTTGGTCATCATAATTACAAGGCTGCTGCATCTCTATAATGCTATCATTGACAATTTGAAACTAACAAACAAACAAAAAATCCTCCATACAACCTTTAATGTCATACTATGGAACATTCCAGGCAAAGCATTGAAATCTCTATGGAGACCAGTAGATGGCAGAGTGTAAATTTTTACCCAAAAATTACATACACCAGTGGTCCCCAACCTTTTTTGCGCCACGGACCGGTTAATGTCACCCAAAATTTTCACGGACCGGTGGGGGGTGGAGAGGTGTGCACGCAGATATTGGCGGATAAATACCACAAAATAAAATTATACGAACAACACAAGAACTGTGGCATGTTATAGATATAATAATAATGGTGAATCCACTGTGTACTTGTATATAACTTTAATAAAAGCGTCCTCATGACATGCGCCAACAACATAACAAGAGTCACAACATCCTCTCTGCCCCGATGCTCTTTGGTTGCTATGGTAATGCTTAAAGGGACAGTGTGTAAGATTTTTACCCGTTAATTACTGAAATTGAAGATACCCATTCAAAAATACATTGTTTTCCAAGCCTTTTCACTTCCATCATGAAATCAAAGTATTCTTTTGGACTTAGATATAGTCACATAAAAGGGGGATCTTCCCCATGCAGAGGCAGCCATTTTGAATACGAGAGCCGCAGAAGGACATTTGGGCTTCGCCTTCAGCAAGGCTCGTGGTTTTGGGTAAACACCACAAGCATGCTGCCAGATCAGACGTCGTAATGGATCTAACACATGTTTTGTACTAAATTGTTTTACTGAATTTTATTTGCTGGATCCTTACGGACAAATTGAGAGCAAGTTTATGGTGAAATACAGAGTTTGACCTGTGCAAAGCATTCTAAGGTAACCTAACCTCGTTTTGTGCTTTTCCGTATAAAAGCCCCATGTGCTCGGGGAGTGATTGCTGTGCAGGGAAATGAATTGCATAGTCAAAAAGAGGAGACTGTAAGGTTTCATTTGATGTGTAGAGTGTCATGGTACATGATCGGGAATGTGTGTTTTCATGAGAAAAGGAAAAAAACAAAAACGGGACCGCGCCCGAGTGACCCTCGAGGTCTGCCGTAGCTAAAACAGAAAGTGCAATAGCACCATCCACCTATGCGCCACGAATCCTACACACTGGGGCTTTAAACATGCCTTCAGAATAAGAGATACATCACAAAACAAATATAAAGTACATGAAAAATTCAACTCACCGTAACGCTGAATCATTGAGAGCCCTGAGCTTGTTTCTCTGCTACGAGATCTATCTTGGCGTAATGGGAGACAATGACACCCGAAGTGTGTTGCTTATGTCCACTGTACTCCGTAACTTTTATCCAGAATACCAGTTGATGTCTCGAACATACTTTTAAGACTGCCTCGCTACATGATATGCAGAGCGGGCGGTGCGTGTGAATCATCTGTTGTGATAAATCCATATTTTAAGTAGGTCTCCTGGTATTGTCTGTTAAATCCAGCTTTCTTTTTCTTAGTGGTCATAGGCTCTTCTTCTGTCTCCTCACTGGGCCTTTTCCCCTTTGCAAAGAAATTTTCCAAAGACGTCTGTTTTTTCCTCATTTTATTGGCATGTGGGTTTAATATTAGCGTACGTTCACACTGCAGCCTGGAGTGACCCAAATCAGATTTTTTCGCCCCTGTATCTGATCTTCTAATGACAGTCTGAACGACACAGATCCGATATTTTCAAATGCGATCCAGGCCACTTGTGGTCCTAAAACTGATACATATCCAATCTTTTGACATGTGACTTCAGTCTGAACGGTCAGGTCGCATTCATCCGACCTGGGCGTGTTTCCTCCAGCGAGAGTGGTACAAGTAGGCACTCACAAACGTACACACATTCTCGTCATGCGAAAATAGTATATAAACTCCGTATCACTGAAGCGGCAAAGCACAGAGCAATCCTACCGCTCTTGTCTGCGACTCCGCACCAACACGTTCATTTCTACGGACGTAGCTGCCACTGCCCCACAAAACACTGTCCTTGTCATTCTCCGTCTCGTCTTTAAAACAAATAAGCTGTACATGTTCTGGCTCCGAGCAACTTTAGGCGACTTCTGTAAACATTGAACACGCTCGCTGCACGTGACCTCGTCGTGTCCTCCAAGGTTTGGGGCATTTAAAATTCACACTGGAGATCACATACAAGTCACATTTTTAAAAATGCACAAAAAAAAAATCGTATTTCACAAAAAAATTAAGCCCTGCAGTCTGAATGTAGCATCGTGCACATGGAAGTTGGCGCTCTTTTCGGAACACGGATGGACCACTCAAAGTGAAGGGTTGGGGGAATGAGCCACCGCGGCCCGGTACCAAATGGCCCACAGACCTAGCCTGGGAATTCCCAGGCCGCTTCTGTTCGTTTCGAACTGGAAGGCGGCCTGGAAACTCGTCCAAGCGAGAGTCCCAGATTTAGGGCCCCAATCAGAGAGCGGGGGAGGTGTGGCAAGACGGTGACGCGTACTACATGACAAACGGAAGCTTGTAGTTTGAACTGACAACTGACATGATTGGCTATGGACTTACGTATACGCTCAATGATAGACATTCATAACGCCCAATAAACGGCCGTTAGCAATCGCTAACCACACCTCCGCTACGGGATTTTTCGAAGCGAGTTTCCAGACCCATATCTCACTTGTGATATGGTCAGGTGTTAACCAGACTACCACAGACCGGCACCGGTCCGCGGCCCGGTGGTTGGGGACCACTGACATACACAATACATTTTTAAAAAATGTTTTTATTCCACTAAAAACATGTGTCCTTTCTGTGAATGGGCTTGCTTTTCCACAAACCTGACTCTTATTTGGTCTAGAAAAGGGCCTCCTCCTGCTTGTTTCCATAGAAATGTTGTTCCTTTGACTTTGACTATAATCAATCAATCAATCAAACAATATTCATAAAGCGCTTTTCATACAAAATTATTGCACAAAGCGCCTTACAGTGGTTAAGGATAATCTTCCGCAGTATGGCATACAAGATGCCTATCTTCATGCAGAATGTTCTGAAGTATAGCTTTAACTTTCTATTGATACTTTGCAGCGACATCACTCTGGGGGTGTTCTACATGTATTACTGTGGTGGAATGTTCAGTAGTCACCATGGAGACACAATGCACACATTAGTAAACACTGTCAACGTTTTAAGATAGTAAGAAGATACAACATTTTCTTGTGGTTGTGGAATAAATGCTCTTTGGGTCTGCACTGAAAATTGGCTCAGCTTGCAAACAAACGAAACTCAAAGTCTAACAGAGCTTCAGATCGATAGCATCTCACACACAGGGAATGCTGATGACGTCTGATGCTATGAAATCATCCAGGTGACCAGCCAGCCACCTCCAGAAAGCTTTGTATACATTTAGAGAAAACAATGTAAATCAAATGGGTTTTTTTTGTTGTTGTTTTTTTAGATCAAATGAAACATGGGCTAGCACACACACAAGTCTGTCACTGTAAAATATCAAGTTTCAGCAGAAATAGTTTTAATAGTTAAGTTACAATGTCCACTTCCTGTGCTGCAGTTGCCCTCGCACACAGCTGTCCACTCACCACAGCTAAACGCCTTTATTTTTACTGTGTGGGCCTGGGTTTAGTGTTGTGTCGGTGAAGGGGGTGGAGCGTGATAGCAGCAGGTGAACCACAGCTGCCCCCCATGACCTCTGATCCCTGTGACCTCTCATGGTGTTCTGACAGTGACCCCCATCTTTGTCCTGGACTATATTTAGGATGCTGCGTTGTACCAGAAGCATTGGACAAACTGTGGGGAGGAGGTCAGCTATGTTCTTTGCTTTTCTGTGGCACTCCAAGCTCATTTGAATCTGAGGAGCAGTCATCTCCATTTTAGCTACTGTGGTTTGAAAAGAATTAGAATTTGGAGTATTGGGGCCTTCTTTCATCATTTTAAAGGGTCCATGTCCATTTTAAAGGGTCCATGTTATACTATTTTCTGATCTGTGTTCTAATGTTGTTTCCTCATCACAAACAGACCTGGAGTTGTGTTTTGTTTCATTCACATATGTTTAACACACAAACCCTGCAGATTTAAGAAGCAACTTTATTGATCTCACACTGGAGAAATTCTTCTCTGCATTTAACCCATCCTGTTATTAGGAGCAGTGGGCAGCACATTACTGCACCCGGGGACCATCTCCATGATCTTCTTGCTTCGGTTTGGTCAGGACCTCAGCTGGAGGATTTTACCTATGGTGCATGTTTTGGGTTGATGGGGGAAACCGGAGTGCCCGGAGGAAACCCACCCAGACACGGGGAGAACATGCAAACTCCACACACAAAGGCTCGGGCGACCCGGGGATCGAACCCAGACCATGCATGCAAACTCCACACAGAACACACACAGAAAGGGCGACCTGGGAATCGAACCCCGAACCTGCTTGCTGTGAAGCATGAGTGCTAGCCACTCAGCTACTGTACCGCCATTTATCAATTATTTTCTCAAAAACACTGTTTGACATTGATAAAAGGAGAAATTCAATTTGTCAACTGGACAAAGTTTATTTGGTCGAAAACATTTTGCCGCTCATCCGAGAGACTTCTTCAGTTCTGGTTAGAGTGCTGAAGGCTTATATCTCGCTGCAGGGAGGAGCTCACTACAATGAAATTATTCTGAAACTATCTCACCTATTTGTTTCTGTCTTTTGTTTCTCTGGCGTCTAGTTTAGCATACCTATTCAACCCCTAAATGAATGTTTTTCACACCTCTGGCCCTGACCTGGCTAGCCCTATTGTTTGTTTTGATTTAGGTTTGAGAATGGAATTATAGATGGGAGACAAGTTATGTCTGACTCCACCATTTCAGTTTAAAGAAGGATTCTCTTTTTTAACAAAAATCGCCTCTTTAACTCCCCTCTCAAACCAGTTATTTTCCCTGGCCAAGATCTGAACCTCACTGTCCTCAAACGAATGGCACGTGGCTTCTAGGTGGAGATGTACGGCAGATGACGGTCCACTCTGTTGGTACATCCTCTTGTGAAGTGGCTGTTTTGTTTCTCCAACAGCCACTTCACAAGAGGATGTACCAACAGTTCAGATCTTGGCCAGGGAAAAGAATTGGTTTGAGAGGGGAGTTAAAGAGACGATTTTTGTCAAAAAAGAGAATCCTTCTTTAAACATAAATGATGGAGTCAGACATAACTTGTCTCCCATCTATAATTCCATTCTCAAACCTAAATCAAAACAAACAAAAGAAACAATAGCAAGGTCAGGGCCTGAGGTGTGAAAAACAGTCGTTTAGGGGTTGAATAGGTATGCTAAACTAGACGCCAGAGAAACAAAAGACAGAAACAAATAGGTGAGATAGTTTCAGAATAATTTCATTGTAGTTAGCTCCTCCCTGCAGCGAGATATAAGCAGTGTCTATCAGCCCTCTAACCAGAACTGAAGAAGCCTCTCGGATGAGCGGCGAAACGTTTTCGACCAAATAAACTTTGTCCAGTTGACAAATTGAATTTCTCCTTTTATCGTGGATTCTACTTGGATGACTGAGGGATTCTTCACGCACTGTTTGACATTGTGAGGTCATGTAGTGCTCCACTGTGTTTTTAAATTCCATACAACTTCACTAGCATCGTTTGGATCATTTCAGCCCTGGAATTGCCAATCTCTACTGAACTACAGGTACAGTAATAGTAGCTGTTAACTTGAAAACTACTGCCTCATGACATCACAACGTGGAACAGGTATGTTTTTGAAGAGGTAACATTATAACATGGTTTAAAGCTCACAAGAGTAAACTGTGTGTAATGGGCAAGACATTTGATTGGCCAAGTGTGCAAGTGTCGGACCAATGACAGCAGTTGGTAGCCTTGGTTTTGTCACTCTACTCCAGGGTAGCTATGGCTACAAGCAAAGGTTTAGGACACCCGAGTGTGGAGTGAATGAATCATGAGTCCAGCTTTCAGAGAGTTGTCAAGTTTGTAAAGTGTATTTCATGTTTATTTATGAAATGTTTGAAGTTGATTTTTTATGGTCAGTATGGATACTTTGCAGTGACATTCCGCTGGGAGTGTTCTACATGTACAGTGCCGTGAAAAAGTATTTGCCCCCTTCCTGATTTCTGTGTTTTTTGCATATTTATCACTCAAAACATTGTCAGATCATCAAACCAATTTTAATATCACACAGAAACAACCCAAGGAAAGACAAAATTCAGTTTTTGAATGATGATTCCATTTATTAGTGCACAAAAAAAATCTAAACCTATCTGGCCCTATGTGAAAAAGTAATTGCCCCCTTAATCTAATAGCCAGTTGAGCCTCCTTTGACAGCAATAACTGTAACCAAACGTTTGCGATAATTGGTGATGAGTCTTTCACACCGCTGGGGAGGGATTTTGGCCCACTCTTCTATGCAGAATTGTTTCAATTCTGCCATATTGGAGGGTTTTCTTGTATGAACTGCCCGTTTAAGGTCACACCACAGCATCTCAATCGGATTTAAATCCGGACTTTGACTTGGCCACTCCAAAACCTTAATTTTGTTTTCTTTGAGCCATTCAGAGGTGGACTTGCTGGTGTGTTTTGGATCATTGTCCTGTTGCATGATCCAAGAGCGCTTGAGTTTGAGGGCACGAACTGATGGCCGGACATTCTCCTTCAGGATCTTCTGGTAAACAGCAGAATTCATTTTTCCGTCAATCACAGCAAGTTGTCCTGGTCCTGAGGCAGCAAAGCAGGCCCAGACCATCACACTGCCACCACCATGCTTTACTGTGGGCACCATGTTCTTTTTATCAAATGCTGTGCCATTTTTACGCCAGATGAAACGGGCTGCAGACCTTCCAAAAAGTTCAATTTTAGACTCATCGGTCCACAAAATGTTTCTCCAAAAGTCTTGAGGGTCATCAAGGTGCTTTTTGGCAAAGGTGAGACGAGCCTTTGTGTTCTTTTGTGAAAGCAGTGGTTTTCTCCTGGGAACTCTTCCATGGATGCCATTTTTGGCCAGTGTTTTTCTAATGGTGGAGTCATGAACACTGACCTTAACTGAGGCCAACGAGGCCTGTAGTTCTTTCGATGTGCGTCTAGGTTCTTTTGTGACTTCCTGAATGAGCCGTCGTCGCACTCTTGGAGTAATCTTAGTTGGTCGACCACTCCTGGGAAGGGTTGCAACTGTTCCCAGTTTCCTCCATTTTTGAATAATGGCTCTGACAGTGGTTCGCTGGAGCCCCAGAGCTTTGGGAATGGCTTTGTAACCTTTTCCTGAATTATAGACTTCTATCACTTTTTTTCTCATTTGTTCTTGAATTTCTTTGGATCGTGGCATGATGTGTTTGTTCTTGAGATGTTGTAGCCAACTTCACTTTGTTTGACAGGAACTATTTAAGTGATTTCTTGATTCAACACAGGTGGTGACAATCAGGTGTGGGTGTGGCATGTAGAACTGAACTAAGTTTTCTCAAAACTGTGGTTAGTCACAGTTAGTTTGTGATTTAACAAGGGGGGGCAATTACTTTTTCACATAGGGCCAGATAGGTTTAGATTTTTTTTGTGCACTAATAAATGGAATCATCATTCAAAAACTGAATTTTGTCTTTCCTTGGGTTGTTTCTGTGTGATATTAAAATTGGTTTGATGATCTGACAATGTTTTGAGTGATAAATATGCAAAAAACACAGAAATCAGGAAGGGGGCAAATACTTTTTCACGGCACTGTATCTCTATGGCCGTTATCATGGAGGCACAATGCACACATTAGCAAACACTGTCCAAAAAGTTTTAAAGATAGTCTGAAAATTCAAGAAAAAGTACAAAATGTATTTAAACGACACATTTTCAGGTTCAGTGTCAGTATTCACGGTAGTTAGGCACATAATGTCACTGTCAATATGAATGGACTCCTCTTATTTGCATATGAATCCAAGTGTCTGGTTTTGTGATATCAAGAATATTGTTGCATCCGTCTTTCTTTAGTGTCTCTGTTTTTTTGTTTTTTTTAAATATATTTTATTTATTTGCAAAAAATGTGTACGCCTGACCAGCAAGACCATCCTACCAATCTGGGAGTTTGCCCAACCAGTACACATTCGACCGTGTCCCCCGTGGGGTTCTGTGGAGGGTGCTCTGGGAGTACGGGGTTCGGGGCCCTTAACTAAGGGCCATTTGGTCCCTGTATGATCGGAGCAGGAGCTGTGTTCGCATTGCCGGTAGTAAGTCGGACCTGTTTCTGGTGCATGTTGGACTCTGCTAGGGCTGCCCTTTGTCACCGGTTCTGTTCATTATATTTATGGACAGAATTTCTAAACGCAGTCAGGGGCCGGAGGGGATCCGGTTTGGGAACCACAAGATCTCATCTCTGCTGTTTGCAGATGATGTTGTCTTGATGGCTTCAAAAAGGTGGCTTGCTCTCTCCGGGTGGGTGGAGAGTCCTTGCCTCAAGTGGAGGAGTTCAAGTATCTCGGGGTCTTGTTCACGAGTGAGGGGAGGATGGAGGACGAGATTGACAGGGGGATCGGTGCAGCATCGGCAGTGATGCGGTCGCTCTATTGGACTGTTGTGGTGAAGATGGAGCTGAGCCAAAAGGCGAAGCTCTCAATTTACCGGTCAATCTACGTTCCTACCCTCACCTATGGTCATGAGCTCTGGGTAATGACCGAAAGGACAAAATCGTGGATACAAACGGCCGAAATGAGTTTCCTCCGCAGAGTAGCTGGGCGCACCCTTAGAGATAATGTGAGGAGCTCAGTCACACGGGAGGAGCTTGGAGTAGAGCCGCTGCTTCTTCACGTTGAGAGGAGCAGCTGAGGTGGCTCGGGCATCTGTTCTGGATGCCTCCTGGACGCCTCCCTCGGGAGGTGTTCCGGGCATGTCCCACCGGGAGGAGGCCCCGGGGAAAACCCAGGACATGCTGGAGGGACTATGTCTCTCGACTGGCCTGGGAACGCCTTGGGGTCCCCCCGGAGAAGCTGGAGGAAGTGTCCGGGGTGAAGGTAGTCTGGGAGTCCCTGCTTAGACTGTTGCCCCCGTGATCCGGCCCCGGATAAGTGGAAGAAAATGGATGGATGGATTATTTTATTTATTTATATATTTTGTTTATTTGAAAAAAATGTGTACGCCTGACCAGCAAGACCTGAATGAGAAATTTACAAATGTACAGTTATTGTATTATAAAAATTATGACATCACAAATAAACAAAAAATTAATCAATGCAGGGATAGAAGTACTGAAAAAATGATAGTAGTCATAATAATAAAATAATAATAATATACGGAATAAATATGAATGACTAGAATAATAAAACAAACCAAAAAAAAATGCACAGATAAAATATGTCAATGTTCGCTTCATGTTTGTGGTCTCTCCTAATAATTTCCAAGTCTAGTCTCTTTGTGTCAAACTATATTTAAAAGGTCAAAAGGTCCAGTGGACAGGGATGGTCAGGAGAAGGTCAGGCCCTGTTCTAAGTGTAGTTTTAACCTTTAGGACGCCTTAAAATAGTCCTCAAAATGGTGTTCTGCTAAGGCCAAGGTTACCACGGCACTTGAGCGAGCACAGTTCAGCTCAGAGGAAGCCATACAGTATGTCTAAAACCTTAATTCCTCTTAAAAATAATGCTGGTCATTTGGCGCATGCTCGTTGGGTCGCCCTTTTGACGCAATGACGCACTGCAGATGGCGGCCCAGAGCAAAAGTTGGTTTTGAACCGAAACAATTATTTTAATAAGTACACTGGAAGAACTACAAGTAATAAAAAGAGTGGATGGCAGAAAACAGAGAAACACAAACCGAGATGACAAAAACCCGGTAGCAGCTGAACTGTGGATTTTCTTCAGGTTGACATAAATACGTCCGTGTCCCTATCCAATCAGAACCCTTCCCGACCCCCAGACGCTGAGCGTAATTAATTAAAGCCAATTTAACTGGTTTTCCATGTAAACCTCAATTACCAGGGAATTATTATTTCCATGTAAACTCGAAGGAGAATAGTTTAATTCTGAACAATTTAATTCAGAAGAAATAATTTGGAATTAAAGGAAAAGTAACGTTATTTTACAATCTGAGCCTTCTTTCGGTAATAAAACAAGTCGTTTGACTCACCCATATCACGTTCGTGTCATTTGGAGCTGTTTGAAGAAAGTTATGTTGTAGCGTATCCGTTAGCATTTGTATTCGGGGCATTACTTTGCGGTCTCCAAATAACACAAACTTTAGCACTTTTCAAATCATAGAAGCCCGATGTCTTAATGAAAGATTTCGTTTGAAGCAAAAGTGGCCTGTAATCCGAGATTTATCCATAGATTTCAGCTTTGCGTTTCATGTTTGGGTCCCGGGAGCTGATAGCACAGTCCGCGCATGCGCACTGGCGTCCTCAACTACTCGAAACTATGGCTAAATCTCGGATTACAGGCCACTTTTGCTTCAAACGAAATCTTACATTAAGACATCGGGCTTCTATGATTTGAAAAGTGCTAAAGTTTGTGTTATTTGGACACCGCAAAGTAATGCCCCGAGCAAATGATACAGCACCATGTTAACAGATACGGGATCATTAGTAGAACAGAACGGCTCAACATAAGTTCTGCGATACTGCTCCAATTGACAGAAAAATGCTATGGGTGAGTAAAACTACTTGTTTTATTGCAGAAAGAAGGCTCAGATTGTAAAAAAAATGTTAATTTGCCTTTAAAAAACATCATGTACACGTGGCCAATGAGAGTTTATTATGTGCATAGTCTCACACCTGTATAAAACTAAGATAGTGTGAATAGAATATGCAAATAACTTGTCTATTGGTACTGCAGGTATGTTTGTAGAGGAACGTTCAGCATTTACCATGGTGACACAATGCATACATTTGCAAACACAGCCTGATCATTGTTTACACTGTCTGAAAAATCAAGAAAAAACAAAACAAAATGGATTTCAGCAGCACATTAGAGAGCCCATTGAGTAACAGAGCTGTGGGAGCCCTCATGTTCCAAACAGTGTTCAGAGCTGCTCAGGTGAGCCTGCGGTGGTTTAGTTCATCCATGTTATTAGACACAAGGCCATGTTGAATTCAAACTCACTTTAAACACTGTCATTTTTCTGGTGGAGGCTTTGCTACCTGTTTGTCTCCATGGAGATATTAGTGCTTTGATATTAGTGCCTTGATTATTGCACAGTATGGAAATAAATTTGGTAATCACAATGGAGACAGGGTAATGGTCAGATCTATGGAGAAGCAAGCCTGCACATGGTAAGAATTCAATGTTTTTAAGGTATTTTTGAGCAATAAAGCACCTGCAATTGAACACATGCAAGGGAGACACTGTATGTTTAATGCACTACTGTGGAACATTCCAGGCAAAAAAATAACATCTCCGTGGCGACAAGCAAGTACCCTCTATTTTAGAAGTTACACAGTGTACCTTTGGAGGAAGTAGAGGTGTGGAGTTAACAATAATCTATTAATTTCTTTTTACTGATAAAACTCTTTCTGGACTGAATAATTTGAATTGTATTGCTGGAATGTCCCTCAAATGCCATTATGCTACTACCTTTTCTTCTTGATTAAATATTTAGATGACATCTTTTCTTCTACTTGATCAATAATATTTGAACTTTAATATAATAAGGAGAATAGTTTCTGGTCTACTCAAAGTTCACATTATATGGGCCTGTTTATATCCAATTACTGCACAAATGTCAACACAAGGTGTTTTTGTTGACTTGGCCCCACCTCTGCTCCTCTTTTTCTCCCCCTTTCTTACTCCACCTCCTCCTATCGTCCTTCTCCTCATGCTTCCCTCCTCTTCTGTCCTCCTCTCCTCCAGCTTTCCTCCTCCCCCTTCTCTCCTCCACTCTCCTTACCTCTCTCCCCTTTCCTCTCTGTCTCTCCTCCTCCTTCTTTCCCCCTCTCCTCCTCCTCTCCGTTCCTTCTCTCCTCTCCTTCTCCATCCCTCCCTCTCTCTTCCTATCCTCTTGTCCTCCCTCCTGCTCTCCTCTCCTTCCTCTCCCCCTCTCCTCTCCTCTCCTCACTCTCTCCCCCTCTATCCTTTCCCCCTCTCCTCCTCCCTCCTTCCTCCTCCCTTATTGTCCTCTTCTCTGTCACCCCCCTCTCCCTCTATCCTCCCTCCCTCTCTGCCCCCACCTCCTCTCCCTCGCTCCTTCCCTCCCCCTCTCCTCTCCTCTCCTTCTCTCCATATATCAGGTTGTAAACATTAGAGACCTCATTTGACCCGTCCCCTTTGCCGATCGTGGTAGTGGTTGTGGCCGACAGCAGCTCTCGGGGCCTCAGACATTTTCAGAAATGGAAACTTGGCTCTGGGCCTTCAGTGAAATGGATTTCTGCCTCAGTCTGAACATGTGATTTTACTCCATTCAAATGATGAGGCCATGTTTCAGGTTCAAACAAGTCGAACTCAGTCCACTCCTCAGGATTGGCTCTGTTTGTTCTGTTTGTTGAGTTCAACAGGGGATAATCAGAGAACAATAAAAGGTCAGTGGCTCATTTCCTGCCACTCTAAGTCCTATTTGTACCTGTAGGTAAATTTGTTTTGCAGTTTGAGAGACTGGTCCCATGTTTCACATTTCATTTATTCACACTAGAGACATTAGACACAAATATAAACACATATAAAACAGAATGGTTTTGTGCCAGAAATAATGAATCACGCCTGGCTAAACGGCACAATAAATACAAGATATTAGGCAGAGATCTCTGGCCTAATTAGAGCAGCAGGTAAGATCGTGGGTGTGATGCCCCTTCTCGGTCCTCAGGATCTTTTTGAGCAATTCTTGATGACAGTTCTCACGTACTGAACGGTGAATATGTCCTCCTAAATTCTGGAAGGAGATTCAGGGTTCCTCTGTGCAGGTACAATCGCTAGAAGCACTCCTTCATCCCCATATCTATGAAGCTACTTAAAGGTCCCATGGCATGAAATTTTCACTTTCTGAGGTTTTTGAAGGTTAATGTGAGCTCCCCTACCCTGTTTAGGCCCCCCCCCCCATGGTTAAAAGTTGCGAAATGTCTAAACTGAGCATTTGCGATCCTTTTCTGCGTTAGAAAAAATCAGAGCTCAAACGGGCGATTTTGAACAAGGCACCTTAGGCTACATTCACACTGCAGGGCTTAATGCTCAATTCCGATTTTTTTGTGAAATACGATTTTTTTGCAAGGCCGTTCACATTTCCAGTTAAATGCGAATTGTATGTGATCTCCAGTGTGAACGCTAAACTCCCCAAAAGTGTCCCGCATGCGCCTTGGAGGACACGATGACGTCACACGCAGCGAACGCGCTCAATGTTTACGGAAGTTGCCTAAAGTTGCTTTCGTACCGGAGCCAAAACATGTACAGCTTATTTGTTTTAAGGAGGAGACGGAGAAGGACGAGGTTTTTGGCCACAGCGTTTTGCGGGGCAGTGGCAGCAACGTGTGCAGAAAGGAACATGTGAGTGCGGAGTCACAGGCAGGAGGGGTGGGATTGCTACGTGCTTCGCCGCTTCACTGATACGAGTTTATATACTATTTTCGCATGATGAGAAGAACGTTTGTGCACATTTGTGAACGCCTACTTGTACCACTCTCATTGGAGGAAACACACTGAGGTCAGATGAATGTGACCTGGCCGTTCAGACTGCAGTCGCATGTCAAAAGATCGGATATGTATCGGATTTAGGACCACATATCCAAGTGGCCTGGATCGCATTTGAAAAAATCGGATCTGTGTCGTTCACACTGTCATTAGAAGATCAGATACAGGTCGCATAGAGGCAAAAAAATCGGATTTGGGTCGTTTCAGGCTGCAGTGTGAACGTAGCCTTATTGACTCTCTCTGTAAATCACGCCCAGAGAGTTTGGACTGCGAATGCGCTAGGCAATGCGAAATGCGGTTTTTTATTTGCCTGGAGGAACTTGCGAGTGTTTCTAGGCTCGGAAGTCCTTTATCTGAGCCTGTGGATATCTGAAACAGCAGTGGTTTAATTTTATTTTCTGTGGAAATGTGTTTATTTTTCAATGGAACGCTTCTCATCTCTCCCTCTGTGCAAAAACACGGAAGTGGGTCACAGAGCGGAGCGGAGAGCTGAGAGCGGAGAGTTTGGCCACGCCCCCACCCTCTACTATAGGCCATCTCTTTTCTCCTAGCAACAACTCCCATAATGGACTGTTCAGAGAGAGAAAAATTACTCTTTCTCATCTTATCTCTGTTTCTCATGCACTGAGTGTTGATTTTGAAGAAGGATTCATTTACAGTATTAGGGAACCATTAAGGAGCCATATTAAAGCATCAAGAAGTACCATGTCATGGGATCTTTAAAGGGATAGTGCGTTTTTTGATGTTAATCTGTATGGATTTCCTTCTAAAAGTTATGTGTGTTGACACCGGCTTACCTCTGACACTCTCAGCTGATCCCGGTTCGGCTCGCTTTCTGGAGCCCACGTAAGTAGGTCCGGTAACTTCCCTGGAACATGAAATAAAGCTTGTTTTTCTTCTCAAAACAAAACATTTGTTAGAAAGGTGATATATTTGGGTCCGAAACAGTTGTCCACGAAACATCCAGCAGCGTATTTCGCATTCGCGTATTGTCTCTCTCCACTCGTATCACTACGCCCATGTTAACTCTATCAGCCTGTTCACTTGTAAACTTCGGCATAGACATCCGCTGAAGGTGAAATATATCACCTTTCTAACAAATGTTTTGTTTTGAGAAGAAAAACAAGCTTTATTTCATGTTCCAGGGAAGTTACCGGACCTACTTACGTGGGCTCCAGAAAGCGAGCCGAACCGGGCTGAGCGGAGCCCGTCAGGTAAACCAGTGTCAACTTACGTAACTTTTAGAAGGAAACCCATACAGATTAACATTAAAAAACCGCACAATCCCTTTAATAAACAGAGAAGGCAGGTGATTGCTTGGACCGATATGGATGGACCCTTGTAGTTAGCGTTTGGGGGGGTATTTATTTTTAGTGAATTTTAGTGAGTGAATGTGTCTGGCTTGGGGACTGATTTTATATTTATTGATGACAGGATGAATATGTATATGTACTTTTTATATAGTGGTGGTGCATGGTTTGTGTGAAGGGCAATGATGGTGAGGATGAGGTATGATGTGAATGTTAGTGGGGATGCTGGAGCGGGTGATAGTGTGGGGGGAGGGGCAGGGGCGGGGTTAGTGGGGATGCTGGAGCGGGTGATGGTTCAGGGGGAGGGTCGGAGGCGGGGGTGGGAACACCCAATACGTCTATGTCTGTGCCAACACCGTTATCTTTTATCTGATGTCGTGTATGTATATTGTATGCATGTATACTCAACAAAAATATAAACGCAACACTTTTGTTTTTGTTCCCATTTGTCCTGAGATGGACCCAAAGATCCAAAATTCACTCCAGATACACAACACTACCATTTCTCTCAAACATTGTTCACAAATCTGTCCAAATGTGTGACAGCGAGCGCCTCTGCCCCGCCGAGACAATCCACCCCACCTCACAGGTGCGCCACATCAAGATGCCGATCCGACATGACCAATGCACAGGTGCGCCCCAGACTGCCCACAATAAAAGGCCACCCCGAAATGTGCATTTTTTTTTTTTGCTTTATTGGGGGCCTGGGGACTCAGAACCAGTCAGTATCTGGTGTGACCACCATTTGCCTCATGCAGTGCAACACATCTTCTTCGCATAGAGTTTATCAGATTGTCAATTGTGGCCTGTGGAATGTTGGTCCACTCCTCTTCAAAGGCTGTGCGAAGTTGCTGGATATTAGTGGGAGCTGGTACACACTGTCGTATACGCCGGTCAAGCACATCCCAAACATGCTCAATGGGTGACATGTCCGGTGAGTATGCTGGCCATGCAAGAACTGGGACATTTTCAGCTTCCAAGAATTGTGTACAGATCCTTGCAACATGGGGCCGTGCATTATGTTGCTGAAACATGAGGTGATGTTCATGGATGTATGGCACAACAATGGGCCTCAGGATCTCATCACGGTATCTCTGTGCATTCAAAATGCCATCAATAAAATGCACCTGTGTTCTTCATCCATAACAGCCTTTGAAGAGGAGTGGACCAACATTCCACAGGCCACAACTGACAATCTGATAAACTCTATGCAAAGAAGATGTGTTGCACTGCATGAGGCAAATGGTGGTCACACCAGATACTGACTGGTTCTGAGTCCCCAGACCCCCAATAAAACAAAAAAAATGCACATTTCGGGGTGGCCTTTTATTGTGGGCAGTCTGGGGCACACCTGTGTACTGGTCATGATGTCGGATCGGCATCTTGATGTGGCGCACCTGTGAGGTGGGGTGGATTGTCTCAGCGGGGCAGAGGTGCTCGCTGTCACACATTTGGACAGATTTGTGAACAATGTTTGAGAGAAATGGTAGTGTTGTGTATCTGGGGTGAATTTTGGGTCTTTGGGTCCATCTCAGGAAAAATGGGAGCAAAAACAAAAGTGTTGCGTTTATATTTTTGTTGAGTGTATGTATGTATATTTCTGTCTGTACTGCAACCTTCCCTTACCTCCAAGACAAATTTCTCCCTGGTGGAGACTAATAAAGAAACCTAAACCTAAACCTAAAGATATATAATAAACTATTAACAGGGCTTTGCAAGACAAGGTAATAAAAATGACAAACGACTGTGTGCATTATGTCACCCGGAAACACGAGAGCATCTCAACTATTATAGCCTCTCTCCATTGGCTCCCAGTGCGCTTTAGAGTCGAGTTCAAAATTCTTTTATTTACTTTAAAGTGTTTGCACGGCCTCCCACCTTCCTACCTCGCTGACCTGATCCACCCGTACGCCCCCTCTCGCACTCTCAGGTCAGCAGGCCAGCTGCAGCTCGCCGTCCCAAAGAATAAACTTGAGCTTTGTGGGGACCGTGTGTTTTCTGTTGCTGCCCCATGGCTGTGGAACCAGTTACCATTAGACCAGAGGAGTAAATCACTCCTAAAAATGCACTGGCTTTGACTGGCTTTTAACTAGTGAGATGTACATTTCTTGTTGAATATCTTATTGTTTTCTTTGTTTTTCAGTAGTTGTATTGTGACTTTGTGATTGTCCTTGTCTATTTTATGTTTGTGTGCAGTACTTTGGCCAACTGTAAAGTTTTTAAATTGTTTTTTTAAAGGTCCCATGGCATGAAATTTTCACTTTCTGAGGTTTTTGAACGTTAATGTGAGCTCCCCTACCCTGTTTAGGGGCCCCCCCCCCATGATTAAAAGTTGTGAAATGTCTAAACTGAGCATTTGCGATCCTTTTCTGCGTTACAAAAAATCGGAGCTCAAACGGGCGATTTTGAACAAGGCACCTTAAAAAATCTGTAAATCACGCCCAGAGTTTGGACTGCGAATGCGCTAGGCAATGCGAAATGCATTTATTTATTTGTGTTTTTGAAATGTGCTTATTTTTCAATGGAACGCTTCAAATCTCTCCCCCCGTGCAAAAACAAGGAAATGGATCAGCTGTCGGCTCTGAGCTCTGAGCGGAGAGTTTGGCCACGCCCCCACCCTCTACTATTGGCCATCTCTTTTCTCCTCATTTGCATTCAAGCAACAACGCCCAGAATAAAGAGTTTGAGAGAGATATTTATGACTCTTTCTCATCTTATCTCTGTTTCTCATGCACTGAGTGTTGATTTTGAAGAAGGATTCATTTACAGTATTAGGGAACCATTAAGAAGCCATATAAAAGCATCAAGAAGTACCATGTCATGGGATCTTTAATAAAGTTGGTATGGTATGGTGTATCACTCATGGTCATACTTGGTCCTTTATTTGTTTATATTCTATGTTGGATGTTTCTATGGTGCTTATGTTGTTGTGTTGTCTTGTCTTTGTGTTAAAGCATGTGATCTTCTGTCCCAAGATAAATTTCTCACATGGGAGACACTAAAGGATTATCTAATCTTATTTGACCAGGTTTTTATCAGACCTAAATTGGAATGCAATAGGAACTTCTAGAGCACTGTGGCTATAGAAATGTAGCTGTTGTTGTATATTCCAGCAGTGCTTTGTGACTGAGCACATTCTCTGGCATAAGTGAAAACAAGTTAAATATGTAATCAGGACCATCTGTGAGAGATCATAAACAAACTGTGTGTAAGAATCTAACTGGTCAGGTCTGAGCTGGTCTCAACTGCTCCTCAGACTGTTCCTCAGACTGCTCCTCAGACTGTTCCTCAGGCTGCTCCTCAGACTGCTCCTCAGACTGCTCCTCAGAGTGTTCCTCAGACTGCTCCTCAGACTGCTCCTCAGACTGCTCCTCAGAGTGTTCCTCAGACTGCTCCTCAGACTGCTCCTCAGACTGCTCCTCAGACTGCTCCTCAGAGTGTTCCTCAGACTGCTCCTCAGAC
This sequence comes from Paratrypauchen microcephalus, assembly GCA_036785185.1. Taxonomy (NCBI): domain Eukaryota; kingdom Metazoa; phylum Chordata; class Actinopteri; order Gobiiformes; family Gobiidae; genus Paratrypauchen; species Paratrypauchen microcephalus. The sequence continues at coordinate 1,228,274 of JAVJIX010000186.1, read as the reverse complement.
TGTTCCTCAGACTGCTCCTCAGACTGCTCCTCAGACTGTTCCTCAGACTGCTCCTCAGACTGCTCCTCAGACTGCTCCTCAGACTGTTCCTCAGGCTGCTCCTCAGGCTGCTCCTCAGACTGTTCCTCAGGCTGCTCCTCAGGCTGCTCCTCAGGCTGCTCCTCAGACTGCTCCTCAGGCTGCTCCTCAGACTGCTCCTCAGACTGCTCCTCAGACTGCTCCTCAGACTGTTCCTCAGACTGCTCCTCAGACTGCTCCTCAGACTGCTCCTCAGACTGTTCCTCAGACTGCTCCTCAGACTGCTCCTCAGACTGTTCCTCAGACTGCTCCTCAGACTGTTCCTCAGACTGCTCCTCAGACTGCTCCTCAGACTGCTCCTCAGACTGTTCCTCAGACTGCTCCTCAGACTGCTCCTCAGACTGCTCCTCAGACTGTTCCTCAGACTGCTCCTCAGACTGCTCCTCAGACTGTTCCTCAGACTGCTCCTCAGACTGTTCCTCAGGCTGCTCCTCAGACTGTTCCTCAGACTGCTCCTCAGACTGTTCCTCAGACTGTTCCTCAGACTGCTCCTCAGACTGCTCCTCAGACTGCTCCTCAGACTGCTCCTCAGACTGTTCCTCAGGCTGCTCCTCAGACTGTTCCTCAGGCTGCTCCTCAGACTGTTCCTCAGACTGTTCCTCAGACTGCTCCTCAGACTGTAACTCAGACTGCTCCTCAGACTGTTCCTCAGACTGCTCCTCAGACTGCTCCTCAGACTGCTCCTCAGACTGCTCCTCAGACTGCCAGGTGTTTGTGAAATGAGGAAACAGCACAGGGAGAATTTGAGGGATATCATAATTAGCTGGATTTAATTGTTATAATAAATAGCCCTTAGTTTTTGTTGAGGAATTATTTTGACTTCCAAGTACTTTTTAAAAAATATCATCACAAGTATTTTTTTTTATGTTTTATTATAGGTGCACTATGTCACTTTTCAGATGGAGAGTCTGCCATGTTCTCATCTCCATGGAGATGTTATTGCTCTTGCCTAAAATGTTCCTCATTATGGCATATATTTCATATGCCTATTGTCATTACTCAAAAAAAAAAGATGCATGAGTGGGCTCGTTTTGCCACAGATCTGTCTTGCGTAGGTAGGGTCAAGATAGCATAGGTCTCCATGGAAATAGATCAGTTTAATGCCATAATGTGGAGTAACAATTTGGAATATTTGAGTGAAATCTTCGTCTATACCCAGCCCCTTATATTCTTAAACACACACACACAAATGAACAGAATGTAATATACTGTAAATGTACAGTAATCAGAAAACTTGGATGGTGCAACTGTGGGCTGATGGAGCACAAAGCGAAGCGTGTTTATTTCAGTCTTGCATAATTAAAATCCTTTGCTGATTAGTCATGAGGATTATAACGATGTTGTCTGACAGGAAGTAGATTTGTTTTGTAACCTGCTGAGTTGAGTTTTGGCAAAACAAACACGAGGAAATTCATTTTAAAAATCCATAAATCCATAAATCAATAATCCATGAAACTTAATAAAACCTATCATTAGGCCTATAGTCTAATTACCCAAGTCATTTTTGGGTTTGGGGGAGAAAACTAAACAAAAACCTGCCAATAATATAAAATTGGGCATAACTAACCTGCTAACCACCGAGGAACCACACCAATAAGAATAAATAGCTTAGGCCATACCTGCCTGTCAAAGCCTGATCCCGTCAGACCTCAGAAGCTAAGAAGAAGAAGAAGAAGAAGACAGACTTTATTCATCCCCGTGGGGAAATTATTTCTCTGCATTTGACCCATCCTTCAGGAGCAGTGGGCAGCTCGTCTTTCAGGCGCCCGGGGACCCATCTCCATGATCTTATTGCTCGGCTTGGTCAGGACCTCAGCTGGAGGATTTTACCTGGAGCATGTTTTGGGTTGCAAAGCAAAGCAAAGCAAAGCAGGGCCTGGTTAGTACTTGGATGGGAGACCGCTGGGAATTCCAGGTGCCACAGGGGGGCGCCAGTTGCAAAAAACTGTTGCTGTGTCCTTAGGCAAGACACTTTACCCACATTTGCCTAGTATGAAAGTGGAGTGTGCATGAGTGTTGGAGGTGGTCGGAGGGGTGCAGATTGGCAGCCTTGCTTCCGTCAGTCTGTCCCAGGGCAGCTGTGGCTACAGAAAGTAGCTTACCACCACCAAGTGTGGAGTGAATGAACAATGAACTGTAAAGCGCTTTGGGTGTCATGAAAGGCACTATATAAATGCAATGAATTATTATTTATTATTATTATTTTTGTATTACATTTATTTCAGAGATAAAGTAAAATAAAGATGATTTGTTGTGAAACAGCATAATGCCTTTACTGTCATAACAGAAACTGCAAAACAAAATGAAATGTGAGAGTCCACTTTACTTTTCAATGTCCCACACACAGTTTAAAGGTACAATGTGTAACTTTTCTGATAGGGAGTACAACACCTGAGGGGTATTCCACAAACGTGGCTAAGTGCAAAGCCCGGCTTTATTCGACAGTTCGCGCTAGTTTTAGTGAGAGATTGGTTCCATGACTCTGGCTAAGCTTAGTCCCCGCTGAGTTACTGGGGCAACATGGTTTCCAGGCTAAAGATGTGGCTTAAACAGGCCGTGTCGCAGAGAATACGTACCTGAAGTAAAGAGAGTGTCAAACAAACAGTTCCACACTCCTCCCGCATGATTATCTGCGTTGTCCGAAAACAATATCAGCAAAAAAAATTATTACCTTACGTTCTTGGTCAGTTTTGACAAATTTCCAGTATTTTAAAAATATTCTTTTGAGCCGCTGTCTTTACGGCATTATCAAATAGAAGAATTCCAGATGCATCACAGAGAAAGACTTCCCGGGTTTAATTCCTATTACTGACGTATTCATGCGCAAGTCAATTATGTGTTATATTTTCACGAAATTACATTTGCCACATATTACACAAATGTGAATGAATTTAACCTAAAATTATTCATATCATCATAGAACTTATATCAGCTGGGCCTAACATCACTCTCACTTGACGACATTGACACTTTATATTTTATGTGACATCTCTATCAAAGAATACAGTTAAAGGTAAACCTTTACTTTTAAAACAAAATGTAGCCAAATAACAGGCACACTCCATGATGCAACATTTCAATGATTCAACAAATTTGCTTCAGAGATGCTGTGCAAGCCTCTTTAATGAAATCCTATTTATCAATTTCCATAAATAGGCATAAAACAATAAAAGACATTAGGTATGACATTCTGGTGTGAGGTCACTGCTGGAGGACTGCTGAGGGTCAGGCAAGGCACTGCTGGAGGACTGCTGAGGAGGGTCCAAGTGTACGCCATGTTCAGTAACTAGAACACAAGCAATAAAATACACAAATGCTTGGATCACAGCTGAGGCAAGCATTAGCCTAGAGAATACCTTGAATATACTCTTCACGAGAACTCGCAGGAAGGATCTTTGATGGGGTCCCTCCTTCAATTACCTCCACCAGTGAGCGACCCCGGTTTAGGGCCAGTGCCAGCTCCTTTTGAGGGGGGCTCCCACCTCCTGTGGCTTGGTAGCTACTGTTCATTTTAAATTAAATTAAGGTACCATTTCAACAGTATTACTAATTTCACAGAATAATAATATTAATATTAGCCGACTTATCACTCTACAAAATGTTTTTATGCTTTGTCTTTACCTGCAAAACAGTCCTCTTCACATTATTCCTGCTCAAAGACAAGATAACACAATTTAACGTATTAGTTGGAGCAAATACTTTTACACAGTAAAAATAAATTGCAACTGACAAGACTGCTCTACAAATATGAATATTAACATTTTATGACATCAACTGTTCTCCCTGAGTATCGAAACCGCATCTCCCACATGCCAAACCGTAGCTTATCCTCTCCCCCACAGACTTGTCTTGACACCAATGGTGAATTGCGTGAGAAATGCCGTGTGAGCATTGAATTGCGTGTTGAGAGCCCTGTTTGTCTAAAGAGCAAACTTAAACTACAAAGCAACTACTGACAGTTATATAAATGAAGTTATTACCTGATGGTTCTCAATTTGTTTTATCATCACCGTTTTGTCTTTCCTCATATTCAGTCGCTGTCCTTATCACTGACAGAGTGCAGTGCGCGCTTAGACACTCGCTGAGAGGGGCAGGGAGGAGGGAGCGGGGCGGGGGAGAGCGGGACATTTTTAACGGATTCATGTAAGAGTCTGGTTAATGCACCGGGCCCGCGGCGAACCGCGTCTCACCGCGTCTCACCGTGGCTCACCATGGGCAGTTCGGCTCTGGGCCGCGCGTATTCCGCGCGTAAGCCGTCGGGGGGGACATGTTACGCACAGACGGAGACACGGGGACCGGAGTCGGTGCGTCTCAGAGGAGACGTGGCACCGGGACTGAGGCTCAGGACGTGCCCGGGGGACGGTGCGTCTGCTCCGGCCTTGCTCGGACCGTGCGCCTGGAGCAGGAGGAGTTTTTTCACTGAAAACGCGCGGTGCCTGCATAAACTGAGCCACACAGACCGATTTTCTGGGCACAAAAAAAAAAAAAAAATCAGCGTGAGAGATGCCATGTGTGGCGTGTGAGCGTGTGAACACGTCAAATTGCGTGTGTCACACTCTCAATGCGTGAGACTTGAGAGCCCTGGTTATTGCAAATGTGTTGTAGAGTTCCAAAAGCAACGTCTGTTCTGATGTGCTGAAATAATTGGCCCGACTCTTCGACATGATCGCGTTTGCGACAGTCGCTTGTTCTGGGCTTCTTACGTTCCCTGTGCACGCGCCTAGGCCAGGACAGGATAGGCGCGGCTGAAGTTGGCGCTGCTGAGGCGCAGCTAAAACGCGTTAGTGGAACGACTTCAAGTTGCGGCTACTTCAGGCGAGGACTAACCACTTAGGCGCCGCTATGTTTAGTGACGTTCGTGGAATACCCCCCTGCTTGTCCATGTCGAGATGTTATTGTTTGTCTTGAATGTTTCACAGTATGGCATTAAACTGTCAATCTAATGTTTGTTTGCATCGTTTTAATGTATATTTGAGCAATAAAATGTACAATAAATACTTAATAAATAATGGAATATTTCAGGCAAAGCAAAAACATCTCCATGGAGACAAGAACATGGCAGAAGCCCCAGCAGTAAAGTTACGCAATGTATTTTTAAAAGTTAAACCCAGTAATTTCAGTGAGCTGTTGAGAGTGAGAGAATAGAACAGAAGCTCTGGAGCGCTGAGATGGTTTTCAGCACAAAGCTTCCCCTGGGAACACTATCACACCAACACTATGCTCGCTATGGCACATGACAGCACTAATGTCCTGGGCCGCTTACATCATTCCTCTGAGTCAGACCTTGAAGATGATGAAAGGGGACACTGAGAGGAGGCTCCAGAGAACGCTGATGGCTAATGCTGCTAATGCTAACTTCGCCGCACCTGTTGCAGCCAGCATCAGTTTTACATTTCTTCTCACAGAAATTTGATCTTATCATATGCTCGTTTATTTGTATTGTATGTTCTTGGCCTTCTTGAAACAAGACGTTAGATCTCAAGTGGCTTTCCAGGAATACATTCTAATTCAAACACATTAAAGCAACACCATGTAAATTTCTTTCCAGGGAGACAGTCAGATGAATGCTCATTAGCGAGTCAAGGGCCAAAGCTAATGACCGTTTGTACATGAAAATGTTCTTCTGCAAAGAAATGTCTAATTAAATTGACTTTAAACATTAAGAAATAGACAGGATTTGCCTTGACTCCATCTCATGATTAGCCTGGGAATTCCCAGGCCGCTTCCGTTCGTTTCGAACTGGAAGGCGGCCTGGAAACTCGTCCAAGCGAGAGTCCCAGATTTAGGGCCCCAATCAGAGAGCGGGGGAGGTGTGGCAAGACGGTGACGCGTACTACATGACAAACGGAAGCTTGTAGTTTGAACTGACAACTGACATGATTGGCTATGGACTTACGTATACGCTCAATGATAGACATTCATAACGCCCAATAAACGGCCGTTGGCAATCGCTAACCACACCTCCGCTACGGGATTTTTCGAAGCGAGTTTCCAGACCCATATCTCACTTGTGATATGGTCAGGTGTTAACCAGACTATCTCATGATAGCATTCACTCAAAAACTGAATCTAAATTTTAAACTGATTCTTCTTAAAATCTTAGGTCGTTTTCACACCAGGAAAGTCCGGTAGTTCACTTGCTTTGGTCCGGACCAAATTTTTTTTAATTTTTTTTAAATTTTGGTGCAGTTCGCTTTCACACTGCACTTTTTCCCCAAGCGAACTAACATCTATAAACAAAAGCACGTGTGCTGAGGTCGCTCAGCCATTGGACAAAAATGAGCCCTGTCGGTGTCCAAACCCGGAAGGAGGAGAATAATGGTGTTACCTGCTGTTTTCAATCTAGCCTTAGCGATATGGTTTGCTCAGTTTATACAGTTTGCACAAATGTTTGAGTAGCATCGTGAGGTTTACACTATTTTACCATCAATTTACAAACGAAGAAGTCACAGGGCAAGATGGCTACGGAGGACAGAGCTCGTGTGTGCATCAAGTTCTGACTCTTGCTCTTCACACAAAACGTAAGTAAGCCTCGTAAGTTTCGTTTTGTTTCGTTTCGTTTAGTTTCGTCAGCCTCAGTTTCCCATAATGCTCGACATACGACGGGAGCTCGTTAAGTACAAAAAGCCAACTTGTGTCGGATCGAGTCCGGTCTGCATTCTCACCTCAAACGAACCGCACCAGGATTCGTATAGAACCGGACCGAGACCAACCTTTGGTTTTTATTCACACCAGCCCAAAAGGTCCGAATCAAAGGAGCAAACGAACTCTGGTTTGATTTAAGCGAACCAAACGCGGCAGGTGTGAAAACGACCTTAGAGTCCCCTCAGAGGCCAAATTAGGTCCCCTGGAGGGCCAAGTTTTGTCTGTGGGCCTGACTTTAGGCACTCCTGTTAAACCTAAAGGAACATGCCAAAAAAGAGTCAGTAAAGACATTATTTTAGGTGTTAAAACATCCAGCAACAACATCAACAACATCTAAATTCTGTTTGAAAACTTCATTGATGATTTCTGGCTGCCCCGGTATATACACGGTATATAAATGTGGTCACAGCACATCATGCTGCTAGAAACGCCAGTCGATAGCTACAGTTATTGTTCATTAGTGCCTTAATGGGCACTGAAAATGAATGTGGAAAGTAACCGCTTCCAAGTGGCACAGTGGAATAGTGCAGTGGTTCTCAAACTGTGGCACCATACAGGGAGCCACTGTGACTAAAAAACCTTTGGGTTAGTCCTTGTTTAGAACAAGAGTAGTCTAATTTTACACCTGGATTAATGCAAGTTTAGACCTAGAGTATTTTCACTGTTTAATTTTCGTGAAACTTAGAAGGCAAAATGGCTTTACAAGACATCTTAAAAGCAGGATTCAAATCCCAGTCTTCAGTGTGCAATCCCAATATACTGTATGCACTAGTGTACAAAATTGATTTTTGATACTAAGAAATAGACTTGATACTCACTACCAATTTCAATACGATGGTGATAGTTAAAAAACATAAGAGAATGTGATTTTCAACATTAAATGGTAGTATTTTCTTTTCTGTTCCCATGTGTTCTTAGATATACATAATCCTTCAGTGGCCCTGTAGGTTCCATAGTGCTCCATGGGCGTATACTAGTCTATGTGCTCTTGTACTGTTCTGATACAGCTCAACATCATTCTAAAGATATTCAGGAAAGGTTCACTTCTGACCTGTCAATGGGACTATTTTAGTATCAATAACTGCTCATTGTATTGTTCCTACAACATTTTTTTTGGGATCTGATAATGATACTTGGCCTTGGTGTACTCGCCAATATGAATATCAGCCCAATGCGTGAAGTAAACTTAGGTTACTCAAATGTGTAACATACAAGAGCAATTTTAGAAAATTAGCAAGAAAAATCTGCAAGAATAAATGAGATTTTGAGGACTTAAATATTAGTGAAATGTATAATGGTCTTGATTGGCGCTAATTTAAGTACTGATCTAAGTACTTCGTCACTTTCTACCACAGTGCATGGATATAAACAGTGAGGCCTGTAATAAGACACTCGTCCTCAGAGCACATGGCTCATTATGCAGGGCAAACAAAGTCCGAGTTAGTGCTGTTGCCAGGATGCACTCTCGTAGCTTTAGTTACACACTAAAGGCTAAATGGAGGTATCATAGAGGTAACACAAATGTCTTTTCTGTCATCATTAATGTGTTTTAAAGTGTTTACAGAGCCTCCACACTCTGTGTTTAAGTTGCTCTGAGCGCTGACGATACCTGATACCAATACCTGTAAAATGTGCAGTACTGGAGCTTTTGCCGATACCAGAATCGGTATTAGAACAACCCTACTAGTTTCAGTACTAGTTTAAGTATCGATTAGTATCTGATTTGATACTTTTGACAACCGTTAAAGCTTAGTTAATTAAAGATGTAAGTAAGAGGCACTTTGGTTGTTTGTATAGGTAAAATCCTCCAGCTTAAGTCCTGACCAAGCCGAAGCAAGAAGATCATGGAGATGGTCCCCGGGCGCAGTAATGTGCTGCCCACTGCTCCTAATAACAGGATGGGTTAAATGCAGAGAAGAATTTCTCCTGTGTGAGATCAATAAAGTCACTTCTAAAACTGCAGAATAAGGTGTCGTATAGAAAGAGGTATTTCTTTGAAGTTAATGGTAAGATTTTCAGTTTACTGTATATACTAGTATAACATAAACCATACAAGTGCTTGAAAAAGCGTTACCTGCTCACTTCCATGAAAATAGATCAGCTCAATACCAAATCACGGGACATTCCAGTCAAAGCTATAGCATCTTCATATCTTCATGGAGACAAGCAGGAGACAGACCCCCCACCAGGAAAGTTACGTAATGTGTGTTTAAGACAGTGCTTCTCAAATAGTGGGGCGGGCCCCCCTGGGGGGGCGTGGCGTGATGCCAGGGGGGGCGCGTATGACCCTGGGAAACATGTTTTTTTGCTGTACTGTACTAGAACTAAGTGTAATTGCACATCAACAACAGTAGTTGGCAGTGGCGTTCTCACATGCGATTTACGCACAGTCTCACCATTAACAGAACATCCTCTGTCACAGAAAAAACACGTATATTCCACTGAGTCGTGTCCTTTAGTCCGACAGAAGCTGACGCATCAGTGGCACAAGGAGAGAGCGTTTTTTTTTCAGTGCTTTTAGCTTATGCAAATGAGGTGGTTTTAAGTTTCATTTCTGTAAAACGTAAACAAATGTGCGCAAAGCTGCATTAAAAACACATTCATATTTGAGTCCTCAGTGCAGTCTTTGTTGTAAGTTTCTTTCTTTTTTTTGTTTATAATGTTAATAAAAGGATACAATGGTGTTCTAATAACAATTTTCTAGACAAATAATACTATTTATAGTCGCGCGCAGGAAGGGGGGCGTGAAATTTTTTCTTCTTCCTAGGGGGGGCGTCACAGAAAATAATTGAGAAGCACTGGTTTAAGATGTGCGAGTGACCTAGAAACTAAACATGCAAATATAGAACTTGTTTGTTTATGCCAATCTAAATCTGGAATATTGTACATTTTAAACCTGATTTAAGTGCCAGGTTAGTGTTGGCTGAGACTGGCGATCGTGGCGATCCCTGTCTGCTGTTGGTCAGAAGTGGCTCCAACATTCATGTAGTTCCAGGGGCCTTTCGTTGTCGGTGTCCGTGAAATGTGCTCTTCTTATGTTACGCTTTATACTTATTTCACAGGCCCCGAGCCAGACTCACCGAGGAGCCAGACTGAACCTTTATAACCACCAGGTCAGAGGGGGAAAGGGCAAGGGGGGGTGTAGTTTAGCTGAGTTATGCCCCATTTAAAGGTCCTACATTACACTAAATGAACTCTTGTGAACTTTAAGTTGTGTTACAATGCAGTTACCTCATCGAAAACAGACCTGGAGTTGTGTTTTTTTGTTTCATTCACACATGTTTGAGTAACTCTTTATTATTAGCCTGTCAAAGGTCAAAATGCTCTCTTCCAAATTGTGATGTCATCATTTTCAAGTGAAAAATTCAGTAGAGATTGACAATTCCAGGTCTGAAATTATCCAAATGATTTTAGTTAGTCTAAAAACATTGGAGCACTTCCTATATTACCATATGACAGTTTAGAGTACTTTTCACTAAAACATAGTTAAAGGAGAATTAACGTTTTTTACAATCTGAACCTTATTTCGGTAATAAAACAAGTTGTTTTACTCACCCATAGCACTTTGGTGTCATATGGAGCACTTCCAGAGATGTTTTAGATTAGCGATATCCGTGATGCGAGTTCTCGGGGCATATAATACAAGTACAGGACTAAACCAGGACTAAACCAGGATTAAACCGAAACTAAACCAGGACTAAAACAAGACTAAACCAGGACTAAACCGGGACTAAACCGAGACTAAACCAGGACTAAAACAGGACTAAAACAGGACTAAAACAGGACTAAACCAGGACTAAAACAGGACTAAGGTGTGTGTGTGTGTCCAGAGTGTGTATGTACATGTGTGTGTATGTGTGGTGTCCTATACTATTTTGTATTGTATTAAATTGACAATACAGATTTTGACAATACAGATTTAACTTAACTTTAACTTAACATATCCTGTGTATTATTGAATTATTGAATGATTATATGGACTTTTTGTTATAAAAGCATTTCCATTTTAACAAAGTACCTTCTAATTCTGACCTGTCCTGAAACACCACACCACAGTAATGTCAGTGATGGGGGAGGGCTTAGCTTAATGTCATGCAAATGAGTTCTGAAAGCCTGGACTTAGAGAATCTTTAACGCGGAATTTCTCAACTTGTTGTTTTTAGAACGTGCTGCTTTCAAGTTCACACAAATTCTTCAAATGTTCTCAGATTTCCATGTGTAAGGCATCGTTGGAAAGCTTAGAATCTAAACTTTCAGAATCTGTGAATAACTCAAAATGCCTCCGGGATGACATGGCCAATTCAACATTTTAAAGCATTCTTACTGTGAGTGGTCGCCTCTCCACAAATCTGACCTGGTAACATCAAGTGCAATAAAAACACTTGTAATTAAACACAAGATAGATATGTTTAATGTTATATAATGGAAATCTCCATAGAGACAAGCCGGTGGTGGCCCTCCAACAAAAGTTACAGTGAACCTTTAATGTGCAATGTTTAATTATTTGATTTTTGAGATCCTGTCTGTACAGACATAATGCCATACACCTGAACCAAAGCCTGTTATATCTGCACACCTCCATACTGAATGTTTGAGGTAAATGCCTTCACTATTCCATCAAACCTCTGAGACCAGCACCAGTCTGCCTCCTGTTCCCAGTGTGGACTCTTCTCTGACATCTCAATTATGCTCTCTTCCCAGGGCCCTCTGCCCAAACCAAAACAAAGATGGCCGCTGGGCTCATATGAAGCAGACAGAACAATAATAATGTGTGGGAGCCTGGAGTGGTAGATGAAAGTGGAGGTGAAGAAAGACAAATGGAGACAGAGGAGGAGGGGCCCATATGATGTGAATGTCCTCAGATCCTCAGCTCCTCAGATTTTCTGTTTCTTAAATTAATTTATCATCAAAAATAATGCAAAACTGTGTGTAAAACGAATTACTAATGTAAAAAACTTAAATTACTTAAAGGGACAGTGTGTAGGATTGGTGGTGCATTGGTCGATGGTGGGTATTGCAATTCCGGTTTTAGCTACGGCGAGGGTCGAGGGTCACCCGGGCGCGCTGTAACGTGGACAGCTCGGCGTACCTGGAGGTGGATTCACCGGCAGCTGCGCACGAACCGCGCGCACAAACCGCGCGCACGCGTGAAGCGCACCTGGCGCTGTGCGCGGGTGGGGGGAATCGGGAACCGGACCGCGGAGGGCGGAGGTTGGTCTGAACCCGGGGTGCGGGCCTGCGCTGCAACAAAGCCCCAGCTGCGGTAGGTACTATGTCCTTCTTCTTTTCCTCTTAGATGAAGGTGCTTGCTCCTGTGATGTATGTGCGGAGTAAGTGTGATCCGGCAACATGCTTGTCGTTGTTTATCCAAACGTGTACTATCTCGTTGTGTGGAAAACATGAGCCAGTGCTGACAGCTATAAAGAAAACACGGAGCCCAAAATACACTATGTCCTTCTGCGGCTCTCGTAATCAAAATGGCTGCCTCTACATGGGGAAGATCCCCATTTTATGCAGGTATATCTACGTAAGTCCAACAGAATACTTTGATTTCATGATGGAAGTGAAAAGGCTTGGACAACACTGTATTTTTGAATGGGTATCTTCAATTTCGGTAATTAACGGGTAAAAATCTTACACACTGTCCCTTTAAAAAGTTCATCTTTTATATGGCTTTATTTTCTCGCCGTTTGCCATTTTCTCTCTCTCTCTGTCTCTCTCCCACTCGCTCGCTCTGCCTCGGTTTCTTGTCTCCCTCGCTCGTGTGGTGTATGTCTGTAACCCCTCCCCCTTCTGCTCAGTAGACGCTGCACATCTTGACCAATCATGTGCGGCTTTCACAAAAAAAGTGGAGGAAAAAAAACTAGAAAGGCACTCCAAAAACTATATCTCCCGACATTCACTTCAAGCCGGAAAGTTCGCGACTGACTCATCACTAAAAACCAGGACGTGTGGCATTGCATGAGGAAAAAATAGTGTTTTGATTCTGTAATTGGATGCTTTTTGGTTGTTTGAGTAAAGTCTGAAGTATAGAAAATCAGATACCAATTGATACAAAAAAAAAGTACATGCACAGAACAGAGGTGAACCTTTCCTGAATCGCTTCAGAATGATCTTGAGCTGTATCAGAGCAAGTATAAGAGCACATAGACTAGTATACAGCCATGGACCACTATAGAGCCTACAGGACCACTGAGGGATTACGCAGATATAAGACCACATGGGAATAGAAAAGAAAGTACAGTGATCCCTCGCTCTATCGAGGTTCACTGTTCGCGCCCTCGCTGTTTCGCTGATTTTTTTTTTCATTTTTTTTTTCAATTTTTTTTTCCAATTTTTTTTCAATTTTTTTTATAGTGTAACTTTTTTTTTTAATAGTGTAACATTGTGTTCTGCGTCCTGATTGGCTAAGAGACTAGACCAGGACTAAACATGGAATAAACCAGGTCTAGACCAGGTCTAAACCAGGTCTAAACCTGGACTGGTCCTGGACTAAACCAGGACTGGACAAGGTCTAGACCTGGACTAAACCGGGACTAGACCAGGTCTAAACCAGGATTAAATCACTCCGTGCGGCTCTTGCGTTCGTTTGTGCGTGTTCGGTTTGTGGCTCGGGCTGAGAGCACGCGGTCCGGGCGCCGCGGTTCTATCTCGGGCTCGCAGCCCCGGTGTGGCGCGGCCTCGCGCTGCTCTGTCACGGATTTGTCCACGATAAACCCCTCATCGTGGACAAATCCGTGACAGAGCAGCATGTGTCACGCACTTCTCCAAGGGGTTGGTGCGCGTCTCGTCCCGGGACGTGGCAGTGCTCCTCGCGCGTCCGGCGGGGCTTCCGGGGCCGTGTCTCCCCCCACGCGTCACTATTAATACTAATACTAATATTAATACTAATTTTGTTGAAAATCTATGAAAGTTTGAGTGTTTAAACTAGAGACAAATGTGAGAAAATGTTAATTCCAGTCTGAGAAAAGCGTATAATGTGTGTGGTGAGGCATTTACAGCCTTAAAACATGTAGAATAATTGTAAAATATAAAGTTGTCCTACTTCGCGGGCTTGTCTTATTGCGGGTTATTTCTGGAACCTAACCCCCGCGATAAACGAGGGATTACTGTACTATGATTTGATGTTGAAAATCACATTCTATTGTCTAAAGAAAGTGTTACTATCATTGTGGTATCAGTCTATTAATATCAAAATGGAGCTCTAAATTGTAGTATCGTGACAACATTAAGCACTGTGCTAGGAGAGATAGTGTTTTGGATCCGTTTTGGTTTGTTTGTGCAAGTGTAAATGTAACCGAGGGGTACTGGAAATTATAGGTTTGGTTATACAGGTAGTAGATGGTAAAAGAGAGTCAAAAATACAATTTAAAAATAATTTATTTGTAACCACAACCAGTTTATGCAAAATGTATCATTTATTATTATTGATATTAAGATTTTTTTTTGTTTTTTTTAAATAGAAGCCTAGATTTTAATGGGACAGTGCACTCACCACACACACACAAATATAAACACAAACTACTTAGAAAATTAAATGTGCAAATATGTGAGGGAGGTGCAAGAATACCACAGCACCTGAGGAGTGATGGAGCAGAAGTGAGGGACCCCATCACCCCCCTCCACCATGCCGGCAACCACATCCAACCAGCCCTGGAGCAAGGGAACAAAATCAGCAAAAACAGATGACAAACAAATACCCCTAAAACAACCAAAAGAACACAAATAAAACACATTAATGTAAACTCAATGTAAGGAGAACCTAGACCCAAAATAACCAAAGCAATAGATGCTAATAAAAACGGCAAATGTCCACCGGCGTCTAACGAAAAAGGTAAAACAGGCTGGATCAAAAAGTTGCCCTCATACGCAGACGCTCCAGATGACCAGTTACAGCATCAGGCGGGGAAACCAGAGTATACAACAACAGTAGGTGGTTTACGGGGTAGGAAGGCAGCTTCACCTACAGAGATTAAATGCTAACGGCAAACCGGAAGCGCAATGCACCAGCCATCATGCGAAATGGGGTCTTGCAGTGGGCAAGCGCAATAGGCAATATAAAAGCAGCTGCAAACACATGTACACTGTAAGCTAAAACCTACAGTCCTGACCGAGCCATGAAGCCATCCTAAAGTTCAACAGATGCATCTGTAGGGAATATTGCTGGGTTTCAGATGACATCACAAAATCTATAGGAAAATATTAATGAATACAGATGTGGGGCTGCTCAAATCAATATTGTCCAACTGCAGATTTTTTTTGCAATACAGCACAGTCTTGGGTCAGGTCATTACTAATAGAAATGATCAGGTTCCATATTTGGTAATTTTCCTTTCCATCATTTTATGGTAAACCTCAGTGTAATTAATTGTTGGGTTTCAGATGACATCGCAGCATTCTATAGCCCAATATTATTTAAAGGTCCCATGGCATGAAAATTTTACTTTCTGAGGTTTTTGAACGTTAATGTGAGCTCCGCTACCCTGTTTAGCCCCCCCCCATGGTTAAAAGTTGCGAAATGTCTAAACTGAGCATTTGCGATCCTTTTCTGCGTTACAAAAAATCGGAGCTCAAACGGGCGATTTTGAACAAGGCACCTTATTGACGTCAGATCGAAAAAAGAAATGCAAATGCAGTTCCACCCCCGTCTGTCTGTACTCAGCGTCTCTGTAAATCACGCCCAGAGAGTTTGGACTGCGAATGCGCTAGGCAATGCGAAATGCGTTTTTTTATTTGCCTGGAGGCACGTCCGAGTGTTTCTAGGCTCGGAAGTCCTTTATCTGAGCCTCTGGACCTTTGAACAGCAGTGGTTTAATTTTATTTTATGTGGAAATGTGTTTATTTTTCAATGGAACGCTTCAAATCTCTCCCCCGTGCAAAAACAAGGAAATGGATCAGCTGAGGGCTCAGAGCCGAGAGCGGAGAGTTTGGCCACGCCCCCACCCTCTACTATAGGCCAGCTCTTTTCTCCTCATTTGCATTCAAGCAACAACGCCCATTATGGAGTGTTCAGAGAGAGAAAAATTACTCTTTCTCATCTTATCTCTGTTTCTCATGCACTGAGTGTTGATTTTGAAGAAGGATTCATTTACAGTATTAGGGAACCATTAAGGAGCCATATAAAAGCATCAAGAAGTACCATGTCATGGGATCTTTAATACAGATGGGGGCAGCTAAAATGAAAAAAATATGTAATAGGGTGAGTTTTTGGGTTTAGTCAATAATTGAAAATCTCAGGTGAAACATTTATGAATTTACCTTTTGGATATTTCATGGCAAGTGATCAATAGAAGAAGAAGATCGAAGATTGTCTTTATTGATCTCACACAGGAGAAATTGTCCTCTGCATTTGACCCATCCTGCTATTAGGAGCAGTGGGCAGCACATGACTGCACCCGCGGACCATCTCCATGATCTTCTTGCTGAGGCACCTATGGAGCGTGTTTTGGGTTGATGGGGGAAACCGGAGTGCCCGGAAGAAACCCACCCAGACACGGCGAGAACATGCAAACTCCACACAGAAAGGCCCGGGCGACCCGAATCTTACAGGAAAATAATAGGGAAAACTGTCTCTTGATCCCATCTGGCAGTATGACACCATCACATTCTCCAATCTGAAAACCACCAATAGTGAGGTAGATGCTTCTGTCCCTGTAGTCCTGTTTCCAAAGAGAAAGTGATTATGACATAAACAGATGAATTAATGAAAAATCTGTTTGCATATAGACACTGTGAATGCAGACTGACCTTACCATTTAGAACTCACAATTTAGCTTTATAAATAATGTTTGATTGATTGATTGAGTTCTTACTGAAGTGATCTGACCTGACAGTGATTAATTATGACATCCTTAAAGATGCACTGCACAACTTTTCTGGTGGAGGGTCCGTCACCTGCTTGTGTCCATGGAGATGTTATTGCTTTGTCTGGAATGTTCCACAGTAGAGAGGGAGGCACAGGTCAGATCTGTGGAGAGGCAACCCTATTCACAGAGGGAACGATTGTACTTTTGAGCAACAGAATAAATAAATGCAGAATTAATAAATGCTCCATAGATGTGTTTAATGTCATACCATGGAACATTCCGGGCAAAGCAGTAACATGTCCATGGAAACAAGCAGGTGATGGACCAGAAAAGTGGGTAGGTTTCTTCTAGGCACTCCGGTTTCCCCATCAACCCAAAAACATGCTCCATAGGTAAAATCCTCCAGCTGAGGTCCTGACCAAGTCTAGCAATAAGATCATGGAGATGGATCCCCATCCTGAAGGATGGGTCAAATGCAGAAAAAATAATTTCCCTTCAGGGATAAATAAAGGATAATATCCATCCATTTTCTTCCGCTTTCTCCGTATTTCGGGTCACAGGGGCAACAGTCCAGACAGATCCGCCGCCCAGATCACAGTGCACCCTCATGGACGGGTGGGTGGGTCCACGGGAGGACGGCCCCACGTAGCTAGACGCAACCGGCCTTGATGTACTTTGTGTCATGGGGGCTCTTCCAGTGTGCACTGACACTGGGGGCAAGGTGGGGTTAAGTGTCTTGCCCAAGGACAAAATGGCAGCTCTCATGTGTGGGAGCTTAGGAGCTGGGATCGCACCGCCAACTCGCGGCTCAGTGGACCTGACCACTCAACCAACGATACATTGTCGAGAGTGGGACTCAAACCACCAACCCCTGGATCAGCGGACAAACGCTCTACCAACTGAGCTACTGCCGCCCCCAATAAAAATAAAAAATACAAAAATTAAAATAATAATAATAAAAAATAATGTATGCACTGTGTAACTTTCATGTTTTTTATTAATCATTTAATAATAAAAATAATAATAATTCATCAGTTTTATATTGCCCTTTTCACGGTAACACAAAGATGCTTCATTTATAATAATAATTAATGTATAAGGATTGTCAGGATGGGTAACTAATTTTTATTTTTTGTCATCTTTATGGAGAGTGTTTCTTTTTGTGTGTGTGTCATTTTGATATAAAAGCAGATTGTTCAGAATGCCTTTTAAATTAATTTTACTATTTGTGTCAATATTGTACAAATTTTGTATAAGCCAATAAACAAATTAAAAAACAAACAAACAAACAAACAAACAAACAAACAAACAAATGTCCTTAGGTTGCACACTGTGATGTTAAAGGAAAAGTAACGTTTTTTTTTTTACAATCTGAGCCTTATTTCGGTAATAAAACAAGTTGTTTTACTCACCCATAGCACTTTGGTGTCATTTGGAGCAGTTTCGTATAAGTTGTGTTGTAGCGGGATCCGTGAACGTGAGTGCTCGGGGCATTGCTTTGCGGTCTCCAAATAACACAAACTTTAGCACTTTTCAAATCACAGAAGATCGCTGTGTCAGCGTAGACTTTAAGTGGATTCCAAAGCGGCCTGAAACCCGATATCCAGCTATAGTTTCATCTGATGACGTCATCATAGAGGACAGTGCGCATGCGTGAACTCAGCTGTTTAGCAGGTAAACACCGCTAGTCCGAAAGAAGCTAACACCGCTCTGAACTTTACTTTTCTGTTGCGAGACATGGCTGAAGAATCGGACTTTGAGACTGAAGAGGACTTATTTGAGTATGATGGCCGTCCCTACCTTTTTGAGCTTGAGTTTATGGAGGAAGAGATATTAGAAAGAAGGAAGCGAAGAGAGCTTGAGGAGCAGCGCACAAGAGAACAGCAAGAGACAAAAAGACAGTACGTTGTGGTGTTTATCAATCAATCAATCAATCAAACAATATTTATAAGGTGCTTTTCATACAAAATTGTAACACAAAGCGCCTTATGTGGACATTGTATGTCAATGGCAACAGAGGAAGAATGCCTTTGCTGTGTCGAGTGGGATTTGCGGCCAGGAGATGAACGTCTGGGTGATGATAACAGAAATCTGTGTCTGTCAACTCTGGAGGATATTCGTGCCATGATGAACCGTGGTGTAATAGAAACATTTTTATGTGTTCCGAAGTTGAATTGGAGGAGCCAGCCAAAGCCTGCCGGACCACACGGGCAACTTTCAGTTGAGTAAGTAGCCAACACACAATTATTTGTTTGCATTGAATTGGTTTGTTATGCCTATACAGTATAGTCATATTTTGATAATACTAACTGTGAGTACTGCAAACACGAGGGTCCAGGGACTGGAATTGTCAGTCTCCACTGAACAAAAGGTAAAAGGAGCTGTTCATTTTAAAACTATCACTTCATGACATCACAAGGTGGAACAGAGCATTTTGAGCTTTGGAGATGTAGACCGACTAATAATAAAGAGTTATTCACACATGTGTGAATGAAACAAAACACAACTGCAGGTCTGTTTTTGAGGAGGTAACAGCATTGTAAAGTAACTAAAAGCTCACAAGAGTCCGTTTTGTGTAATACGGGTCCTTGAAATGTGGTTTTTGGGCTTAAAATAACCCCTTTATGGATATTAGTTAGCATGTAACTTGTTAGCCTCTGTGATGCCTTTGAATATTTGAATTTTTCACAGTGGAGCTTCATTATGTACAAAAATAAATAAATAAATGAAGGTTATATCTAATTCTATGAGGTCACATTTAGGCGGCACGGTGGCTGAGTGGCTAGCACTCATGCTTCACAGCAGGAAGGTTCCGGCCTTTCCGTGTGTGTTCTGTGTGGAGTTTGCATGCATGGTCTGGGTTCAATCCCCGGGTCGCCCGAGCCTTTCTGTGTGGAGTTTGCATGTTCTCCCTGTGTCTGGATGGGTTTCCTCCGGGTACTCCGGTTTCCCCCATCAACCCAAAACATGCTCTAGGTAAAATCCTCCAGCTTAGGTCCTGACCGAGCAATAAGATCATGGAGATGGTCCCCGGGCGCCTGAAAGACGAGCTGACCACTGCTCCTCATGGATGGGTCAAATGCAGAGAAATAATTTCCCTACGGGGATGAATAAAGTCTGTCTTCTTCTTCTTCTGCTACTCAGTTTTTATCCCCTCAAACAGTATGTTTATCATCATACTGTGGAACACTGAACAATAAAATCCCGTTAGAGACAATCAGGTGACATACCCTTCACCAAAAAAGTTACACAGTGCACCTTTAAAGATATATTTTCTGCCCACTGCCTTATTGTAAGCTTTATTGAAATATCTCTCTGTTTCTCTGTATTACAAACCAGCTGTGAGCTTTTAAGGCTCTTCAGATATAAAGTGTAGTTAAAGGTTATCCTCTTCTCTGTGGAGACGAGAGCTGTGGCCACAACAGATCGATACTGAAGAAATACAGTCAGGCTCAGAGTAAATATTATTACAAAGTACCAGAGTAACACAGAAGCACTGCAGAGACACAAACACACTGCATTAAATACTGGGGCCAGGCAGCTTACAATGGACTGTTCAACCAAGTGACAGGGTTTAAAAGATTTCTAAAAACCTTCTCACACACGCACACACACACTGTCCTGAAAGCAGCATTTGAAAAGGTTCTATATGCAAAATAGACTCTTGTGAGATTTATGTTATAAATGTTATGTTATAATGTTGTTACCACCTCAAAAACAGACCTGAAATTGTGTTTTGTTTCATTCACACATGTTTGAATAAAATTTAATTATCAGTCTGTCTACTCTGTTCCACCTTGTGATGTCATGAAGTTAACAGCTATCTTTTATGTTTACTTCAGTATCTATTGGCAAGGGCTGGGCTGAAAATATCCAAATGATTCTAGTGAAAGTGTGGGAACTCTAAAAACACAGTGGAGCACTTGGTTGTGTTTTCTGTTTGAGAGAAGAGCTCAGCCAAAATCTGCAAGGTTTGTGTGTTAAACATGTGTGAATGAAACAAAACACAACTCCAGGTCTGTTTGTGATGAGGAAATAACATTAGAACAAAGATCAGAAAAAAGTATCATATGAGTGGTGCACTATTGGTAATAATCATTAAAGATCCCATGACATGGTACTTCTTGATGCTTTTATATGGCTCCTTAATGGTTCCCTAATACTGTAAATGAATCCTTCTTCAAAATCAACACTCAGTGCATGAGAAACAGAGATAAGCTGAGAAAGAGTAATTTTTCTCACTCAGAACACTCTATAATGGGCGTTGTTGCTTGAATGCAAATGAGGAGAAAAGAGCTGGCCAATAGTAGAGGGTGGGGGCGTGGCCAAACGCTCCGCTCTCCGCTCTAGCTCTCAGCTGATCCATTTCCTTGTTTTTGCACGGGGGGAGAGATTTGAAGCGTTCCATTGAAAAATAAACACATTTCCACATAAAATAAAATTAAACCACTGCTGTTCAAAGGTCCAGAGGCTCAGATAAAGGACTTCCGAGCCTAGAAACACTCGGACGTGCCTCCAGGCAAATAAAAAAACGCATTTCCCATTGCCTAGCGCATTCGCAGTCCAAACTCTCTGGGCGTGATTTACAGAGACGCTGAGTACAGACAGACGGGGGTGGAACTGCATTTGCATTTCTTTTTTCGATCTGATGTCAATAAGGTGCCTTGTTCAAAATCGCCCGTTTGAGCTCCGATTTTTTGTAACGCAGAAAAGGATCGCAAATGCTCAGTTTAGACATTTCACAACTTTTAACCATGGGGGGGGGGCCCTAAACAGGGTAGGGGAGCTCACATTAACGTTCAAAAACCTCAGAAAGTGACAATTTCATGCCATGGGACCTTTAAGTTCTGTGTTAGCTCAGGTGACTTACGTTTGAATGCATTGTGCACTGAATTGAACAAGATGTGTTTATCATATTTTCTGGTGTGGGGTCCACCACCTGCTCGTCTCCTTGAAGATTTTGTCGCTCAGCTGGGAATGTTCTTACCCGAGACAAGTGCCTTACAATTGACATACGGTAGTATGGTAGTTTTTGGCAAACATGGTGTAACCGTATGCTGGTAGTACTGCTAGTAACAGCGTTAAGACTCTATAGTAAGGTTATCTCAAGCTAAGTTCACTGAGGAGGTTGGGTGAAAATAGTATCAAACTGTTAATAAACTGGTAGATTCCACATCAAAAGAAGCACACAACAACAGATTTATGATTAAATGGAGAGTTTGTAATTATTGTTCAAGTTCAGCTGTTCATGTTCATTCACATCATTTTTATTTTATTTTTTTTAGTTCAGTAGTTCAGTAATATATACTCTGACCATGAGCAGAGTCACATCTCCACAGATTTGACCTGTAACTTGGTTTGGTCTCCATAAAAAGAGAAAGGTTTAATGCCACCCTGTGAAAATTTCCAGATAAAGAAATAACATTCCCAAAGAGAAAAGCATTTGACGGATCTTCCACCAGAAAAGAGACACAATGCACCTTTAAGCAATTAACCTACTGTACTTACATTTAGAGTTGTTTTTAGACTGCAGATAAATCTGTTAAGTCCAGGTCTGAGTGGGGTCCTCGTTGGTCCAGAGGGCCAGGTCTAAGCTAAGGTCAGGCTGACATTATGTTCATGGTCAGGTCTATTCTGAACTGCATCAGACTCATGTGGACGGTCACAGTCAGAGTTTAAACTGACACAGAGGAGGATGACGCTGTTCATGTCTTTAAGCTTCTGTGATCTGGAGACTGGGGAAAAAGCAGGAACATAATGTCCCTTATTTATGAAACTACCATATGGTAAAATCAATGCATATATTTGGTGTATGATGAAAATGAGGCTTTCTCTGGGGTTTATCAAAAGTGACGTAAGCGCACGGTGCACAAAAATCATATGGCAGCTCTGAGGTGGTGTACCACATACATGAATTTCAAACCAATAACAAACTGCACTGCTGGCAAACTACTTTTAACTACATGAAACCTATTGCCCCTTAATATGGTTTTTAAAATCAGTTGAGAAAAGAAATCCTGTTTATTTTTTCAATTTGGCAAAGTGTGTTTTAACTATATTGTTTGAAAAACTTTCTGTGCGTGGGTTCTGGCGAAAACAAAGCTGCACAGTCCGATCCAGGTGGGTTCCTCAGGCGAATCCATCCTCCATCCAAGTTCCAGACAGGAGGAGCAAGACCAGCGTGCAGACCAAGGATATTTTTAGGGCTAAGATTTGTTTTCTGCAAATTGCACATTTTCTACATTTTACAATGAGGCAAAACAACATATTTTTACATCTTTTGTCTAATTCCTGATTATTTCCTCTTTAGATAAACACAACATTTTGCCTTATTCTGCACCTTTGTACTGTAAACCGTGATACCACCTGAAACATGAATATTTTGGGGGCATTTCATTCAAATTAAACACCTGCCACATTTATCACCAGCTGCTCATGCATCAGCCAATACGTGATACTGACTGATCCTAGTCTAGAATGGAGTATGGCGCTAATTTCCTTAAAACAAAAATGTGCACACTGCACATTTTTGGACATCTGTAAATTGGTATTTATTTATTCTTCTTTGCACTGCTTTAGATTTTTGTCTTAGATAGTTTTTGTATTGTCTTTTTTATTGTATTTTATACATTGCCTTTTTTGCACTGCTTGGCCAGGGAGAAACGGAATTTCGATTCATTGTATGTCGAACACATATGGCAGAATTAGAGGTAAGATCGGGCCTAAAAAATCCAGCCCGACCCAACCCGACCCGGCCCGCGGGTATTAAAGCCCGACCCGGCCCGAACCCCACCAATTAACTTGATTTGCAGGCCCGAGCCCGAAGCAAACCCGAAATTTCATATTTTATTTGTGAGGAGGAGGGAGGAGGAGGAGGGGTTATTTATGATAACAAATTAAAGCCTGTCTTTTGTAACGAAATCTAAGTTAAACAAGACTGTATAAACATTTACATCTTTTATATTTCTGTTTCTGCAGAGGGTACATTAACCGACAATTTTCCATCATTGACGGATTTTTTTAAGAGTTGACGGGAAAAATTTAAGGCCGTCCGTCATTTTGACGGGTTGAAAATTGGGCCATAAACCACAGCAGTAGTACGTCCTTAAGAATCTAGCGCGGCACTTTAAGAGAGAGAAGCAGAGAGACAAAGACGGTTCCTCTGTCTTTAGTTTATCCTTAACTTCTTGCTCCTCCATATTGGGGATACCAGGTCAAAATAGATGTGGACTTGCGGAGGGGAAGATTATTAAGAGGGCGGCGTTCACGTGCGCAGAGCTCTGGCTCTGCGGCTCCTGTTTAGTAGTTAAATAGCAATTACATTACAGCGCCTTCTCTGTTTTATCCAAATTATTTATTTTAAAACAAGTATTCCTTAGTTTAGTATCCACACATCGTTTTAGTATACATTTTTATAAACATATATTTATTTTAAAAAAGTCTGCGAGAGAGAAGCCCGACCCGACCCGAAGCAATGATTGACATTTTAGGCCCGACCCGACCCGGTTGGGCTCGGGCTCGGGCTTAAGATCTTACCTCTAGGCAGAATTGACAATAAAGTTGATTTTGACTTTAAACTGTGTTAGAGCTATTATTTATCCTTCAAATCACAACACAACAGAACAGAACAGCATTGTGGGAATAAAGGTTCACACATTGAGACTTTTTCAGCCAAAATCAGCCTTATCATGAGCAATGAAAACCACCCAACCAGGATATTTTGGAACGATCTGGCAAAGTTTGCAGTTTTGGCACCAATATTGACAATTTGAAACAAAAAAATCCTACATACAACCAATTTAAATCACAAGCAGATTTTGAAGTACCACCACCTCCTCCACAAACAACAAAATATCAAGTTTTATTCTGCATAAAAACTGCTAATCCAGTAGTTTAGATCTGTACAAATGATAGACTGTGTAAAGAAGTGGAGTAAGTGAGTGTGACGTCACTCTGAATGAAGCTCACAAGGCTAACAGTTACAGGAGCAAATTTGGAGCCAGGCTTTATATTATGAATAGGATTTATTTAACGGACGAAGTAGTGAAATAAAAACACTAGGATCATGTAGAGTGGGTTAACCTGAATATTTTAAAGGTCCCATGGCATGAAATTTTCACTTTCTGAGGTTTTTGAACATTAACGTGAGCTCCCCTACCCTGTTTAGCCCCCCCCCCATGGTTAAAAGTTGTGAAATGTCTAAACTGAGCATTTGCGATCCTTTTCTGCGTTACAAAAAATCGGAGCTCAAACGGGCGAGTTTGAACAAGGCACCATATTGACGTCAGATCGAAAAAAGAAATGCAAATGCAGTTCCACCCCCGTCTGTCTGTACTCAGCGTCTCTGTAAATCACGCCCAGAGAGTTTGGACTGCGAATGCGCTAGGCAATGCGAAATGCGTTTTTTTATTTGCCTGGAGGCACGTCCGAGTGTTTCTAGGCTCGGAAGTCCTTTATCTGAGCCTCTGGACCTTTGAACAGCAGTGGTTTAATTTTATTTTATGTGGAAATGTGTTTATTTTTCAATGGAACGCTTCAAATCTCTCCCCCGTGCAAAAACAAGGAAATGGATCAGCTGAGAGCTCTGAGCTCTGAGCGGAGAGTTTGGCCACGCCCCCACCCTCTACTATTGGCCATCTCTTTTCTCCTCATTTGCATTCAAGCAACAACGCCCAGAATAAAGAGTTTGAGAGAGATATTTATGACTCTTTCTCATCTTATCTCTGTTTCTCATGCACTGAGTGTTGATTTTGAAGAAGGATTCATTTACAGTATTAGGGAACCATTAAGGAGCCATATAAAAGCATCAAGAAGTACCATGTCATGGGATCTTTAAGACCAAGCAGCAGTGATAGAGGGAGGGTTCATAATATTCCAGCCAGGGTCAGAAGGACTGTAACTGTAACTGTAAAAGTGTAACTAGGCCCCAGAAAAGTTACACTTTTACAGTTACAGTTATAGTCCTTCTGATCTGTGGAGAGGCGACCCCACTCACAGTCAGAATACCATTTTTTCTAGGTCTCGCAGTAAAGCCACCTGTAATTGATTAAATGTAAGGTAGACCCGTTTAATGTCATACTGTGGAACGTTTCAGGCAGAGGAATGGGATCTCCATAGAACCAAGCGGGCGACGGACCCATCTTTGAACAGAATCCTCTTATTCAAACATACATAAGTTGCAAATTTGATCACAAACTCAATGGTTATCAGAAATATTGTAATAGATATTTTTTCACACGTTGTTCAGCCTTAATATGCAGAACTTTAGGGTCATTGTGTCATGTGATTGTCTTCATGTAAACCAGGGCAAACTCCTCCAATATGACACTATACCTAGAACTGGAGTAATATGCCAGCTAAGATCCTGTCCCAGTATCTAGAAGGTTACCCAAGCTGCAGTGAAGGATGGGCCAAATGCAGAAGACATTTGACCCATTTTGTGTAGTGTGAAAATTAAGAAAACCTAATCCTAACAATCTGTGATTTATGTTGATTTAAATACCCCGTATTATGCTATTTTCTGATCTCTGTTATAATGTTGTTTCCTCATCTCAAACAGACCTGGAGTTGTGTTTTCTTTGGTTTCATTCACACAGCTTAAACACACAAATCCTCCATATTTAGGAGTTCTTCTCTCAAACAAAAAACACTCTGTTCCACCTTGTGATGTCATGTGGTAATACAGGAAGTGCTTAACTGTGTTTTTAAAGGTCCCATGGCATGAAATTTTCACTTTCTGAGGTTTTTGAACGTTAATGTGAGCTCCCCTCCCCTGTTTACCCCCCCCCCCCCCCCCATGGCTAAAAGTTGCGAAATGTGTAAACTGAGCATTTGCGATCCTTTTCCACGTTTGAAAAAAAGACAGCCCAAACGGGCAATTCTGAACAAGGGAACTTTCTGATGTCACACTCAGGGAAAAATGCAAATGCAGTTCTACCGCCCGTCTGGATGTCTCTGTAAATCACGCCCAGAGAACTTGGACCGCAAACGAGCTACGCAATTTTTATTTGCCTGGAGGCACGTGAGAGTGTTTCCAGGCTCGGATGTCCTTTATCCGAGCCTCCGAACCTCTGAAACAGCAGTGGTTTAGTTTGATTTTCTGTGGAAATGTGTTTATTTTTCAATGGAAATCGTCTCATATCTTCCTCCTCGCTAAAACGCAGAAGTGGAGCCAGCGCACATCGCACCGCTAAAGAGGAAAGAGCAGAGAGTTTGGCCACGCCTCCACCCGCTGCACTGGCCTGTCTCTGTCCTCCTCATTTGCATTCAAGCAACAACTCCCATAATAAAGTGTTTGAGAGAGATATTTATGACTCTGAGAAAGCCTTATGACTCACAAGGATTTCTCATGCACTGAGTCTTGATTTTGAAGAAGGATTCATTTACAGTATTAGGGAACCATTAAGGCGCCATATAAAAGCATCAAGAAGTACCATGTCATGGGATCTTTAAACTCCACACACCTTCACTAGAATCATTTGAATGATTTCAGCTCTGGAATTGCAAATCTTTACTGAAAAGTAGCTGTTAACTTGAAAACTACCACTTCATGATATCACAAGGTGGAACAGAGCATTTTGAGCTTTGGTGATGTAGACAGACTAATACAGGATTACTCAAACATGTGCGAATGAAACAAAACACAACTCCAGATAGGTTTTTGATGAAGAAACAGCATTATAAAATAAAATCTCCATGGTGACAAGCAGGTGACCTAAAAAGCAACATAGTGCACCTTTTAATGTCTAATAATTTATTGCATTTGATCCGTGTTGTGTCCCAGTGCCTTCAGATCTAAAAATACAGTTTGAGTGTGGAATGGGTGAAGGAGCCAAAGAGGCCGCAGACACTCAGCTGTTTGCTTTGTCCCAGAGCCACAGCAGAGAGCTCCACCAGCCAAGAGACTCTGAGATCAATACAACAGCATGGAGTGTGAAATGTACGCTAACACTGTCAAATATGTACAGTATTTAAGACCTGTGCTGGGGTGAAGTATGGGCAGGTCTGTAGGGTGTGCAGTAGTGTGGAGTCATCCCAGGTAACACAAACTGCACTGCTTTACTGTCAGGAGTAACAGTTGCGTTAAAGATCCCATGACATGGTACTTCTTGATGCTTTTATATGGCTCCTTAATGGTTCCCTAATACTGTAAATGAATCCTTCTTCAAAATCAACACTCAGTGCATGAGAAACAGAGATAAAATGAGAAAGAGTCATAAATATCTCTCTCAAACTCTTTATTCTGGGCGTTGTTGCTTGAATGCAAATGAGGAGAAAAGAGCTGGCCTATAGTAGAGGGTGGGGGCGTGGCCAAACTCTCCGCTCAGAGCTCAGAGCCCACAGCTGATCCATTTCCTTGTTTTTGCACGGGGGAGAGATTTGAAGCGTTCCATTGAAAAATAAACACATTTCCACAGAAAATAAAATTAAACCACTGCTGTTCAAAGGTCCAGAGGCTCAGATAAAGGACTTCTGAGCCTAGAAACACTCGGACCTGCCTCCAGGCAAATAAAAAAACGCATTTCGCATTGCCTAGCGCGTTCACAGTCCAAACTCTCTGGGCGTGATTTACAGAGACGCTGAGTACAGACAGACGGGGGTGGAACTGCATTTGCATTTCTTTTTTCAATCTGACGTCACTAAGGTGCCTTGTTCAAAATCGCCCGTTTGAGCTCCGATTTTTTGTAACGCAGAAAAGGATCGCAAATGCTCAGTTTAGACATTTCACAACTTTTAACCATGGGGGGGGGGGCTAAACAGGGTAGGGGAGCTCACATTAACGTTCAAAAACCTCAGAAAGTGAACATTTCATGCCATGGGACCTTTAAGTTGGGCCCATACTACACTATTTTCTGATCTCTGTTCTAATCACAAACAGACCTAGAGTTGTGTTTTGTTTTGTTTCTTTCACACATGTTTAACACACAAATTCTGCATATTTAGGTCAGGTGTAGGTTTTGTGTAATATATGAGCTGAAACCTTTTATTTAAATCTTTTTATTTTTGCTACCGGTGTTTTATTGCTCAAAATACCTTGAAAAAGCAGCTTGAGTTTCCAGGTATTGTGGGTGAGTACTGTGATTACCTTGCAGTGAAAGGTGTCACGCCTTATACCTTCTATCGAGTAGTTTTGCTGTTTAGTGGACTGTGTGGGCCCCATGTTGTTACTGATAGACCTGGTTTAGATCGGTGCTACTTGGAAAGACAAACTTTTCCTTGGTGGAACTTGGTGTGAAAAGTCAAAAAGCCACTGACTTATAAATGCAAGAGGTTATTACACTATTGGCTCACTATAGGTATTACATTATCGGCTTATTACAAGTGGCATTTCGACATTTCGACTAATCAACACTATTGGTCGATTGCTGTGCTTTGGTTGTTGATTCTGCAGAAATCCATCCTCTTTTGTGTTTAAGCAGCCATGTTTGTCTTGACATGAACAGACCATGCATCTGATTGATTTATCCACCTGTCAATCACACACAACTCAAATCTAGGAGACAGGATAGACTACCAGACCCACATGTTTTAAGAAGAAGTGACTTTATTGATTTCACACAGGAGAAATTCTTCTCTGCATTTAACCCATCCTGTTATCAGGAGCAGTGGGCAGCACATTACTGCGCCCGGGGACCATCTCCATGATCTTCTTGCTTCGGTTTGGTCAGGACCACAGCTGGAGGATTTTACCTATGGTGCATGTTTTGGGTTGGTGGGGGAAACCGTAGTGCCCGGAGGAAACCCACCCAGACACGGGGAGAACATGCAAGCTCCACACAGAAAAGCTCGGGCTTGGTCAAAGTGTGGTTCTGGATGGACTGATAAATATTCATTTTTTCTCCTTATGGGGATGTTCCGTCAAAGTGAATTACTAACAAGTATCCTGCAATCCTGAGCTCAAACTAGCTCCATCTCCAGCTTAAACCTCAGGTTGTTCCATGACAGAAATAAGCCTGATTCTGACCAAAGCTAACTTGGGCCTGAAGTTTAAGATGCTCTTTGTGTGCGCCCGATGACTCTAAGAAGGCCAGAGCAATGACATCATGGAAAATGGGCTCAAAGTGTGATGATTTTCATTTTCTGACTAAACAAGAGGAGCCACGGACACAAGTGTGATTTAGATCACTTGTGTCTGTAACTTTTCCGGTCAATATGATGTGAGGAGTGAGAGGAAAGACACGACTTCCCCCTCCTCTCCTGTTCGCTCCCCCTCGTCTCCCTGGTCTCTCCGTGGCCAGAGAGGAGGCTGGTTGCAGAGTTCAGAGCCTGGTTAATGCTGCCGGTGAATGACGTTTTCTGACCCACTGTGCGTTAAAGCCCCAGTGTGTAGGATTCGTGGCGCATAGGTGGATGGTGCTATTGCACTTTCTGTTTTAGCTACGGCAGACTTCGAGGGTCACCCGGGCACTACTGTATAAATAAAATGCGGTCCCGTTTTTTTTCTTTTCTTTTCTTTTCTCATGAAAACACACATTCCCGATCATGTACCATGACACTCTACACATCAAATGAAACCTTACAGTCTCCTCTTTTTGACTATGCAATTCATTTCCCTGCACAACAATCACTCCCCGAGCACATGGGGCTTTTATACGGAAAAGCACAAAACGAGGTTAGCTTACCTTAGAATGCTTTCCACAGGTCAAACTCTGTATTTCACCATAAACTTGCTCTCAATTTGTCCGTAAGGATCCAGCGAATAAAATCCAGTAAAACAATTTAGTCCAAAACACGTGTTAGATCCATTACGACGTCTGATCCGGCAGCATGCTTGTGTTGTTTACCCAAAACCACAAGCCTTGCCGAAGGCGGAGCCCAAATGTCCTTCTGCGGCTCTCGTATTCAAAATGGCTGCCTCTGCATGGGGAAGATCCCCCTTTTATGTGACTATATCTAAGTCCAAAAGAATACTTTGATTTCATGATGGAAGTGAAAAGCCTTGGAAAACAATGTATTTTTGAATGGGTATTTTCAATTTCAGGTAAAAATCTTACACACTGTCCCTTTAAAGTAAAACTGAAACAAAACACTTCACATTTAGCCCAAGAAATGGTAAAATCTGCCCTGACCTGTTTGCAGAAGTGATGAAGGAGCACACAGAACCCACTGAAAACCAGCTCATCCTCAGGCTACGTTTCCGGGTATGTTGAGAAACAAATATTTATCTCCCCCCGTTTTCCAAAATAAGGCCCCATTTACATGTACACTGGTATTTTTAAAAACTGAGACATTTCCCTTTGTACCCATCTTTTACACACAAACGGCGAATTCGCCTCTGAAAACGAAGGAGAATGCTCTGCAAGCCATTCAGAATCGAACTTTTGGTGCGTCAGCTGCCTAAAACTCGCAAACGTGAGACCGCAGTTTTCCAGAATCTCCACTTTAGCCAGAGTTTTTAGAAAGATTCGTTTTCAGAGGCGAATTTGCTGTTTGCATGTAAAAGATGGGTACAAACAAAGGGAAATGTCTCCATTTTTAAAAATACCAGTGTACGTGTAAACGGGGCCTCAGAGTGCAAACCAGTGTAAAAGCTGCACTGTCCCTCCCAACAGCCATGTGCAGATCATTTGAATGAAATAATGGCCATAGGCTTTTATACGGTTTGTGCTTTTTTGATGAAGGCAGCGTCCACAGAGCCATGTGTTCAGAGTGTAGGAGCATAAGGATGTAAAAGTCTTAACACGTCGCTATAAAAATCACTTTTGAAACTGTATCAGATGTAGACAGGTGTTCTAACGCAGGTGTGTGGCTGCACATGCTCAAACTTTTCACTAAAGTGTTTCTTTAGACATTCTTGGAGACAAAGCTAATATCATCTGGACAGTTAGCCTGGTCCCGACCAGGTTTGTGACTGGGTTGTGACTGCGGGAGCTCAGCGCTATCTCTGGTTAGTCACTTTGTTGGAACATAACTGAGGATCTGACAAGCCTGGACTGCCCATATAAGCCAGGCTTTGGCTTTAGCTCGCTTCATGGAATACCCCCTATGTCCTACTCTTCTTAAACCTGTCAGAGGACTCTGAGATGTAAGAATGTTCTCATCAGGGCTCTCAAGTTTTGAGCGGGGTCGTGCGTGTGACTGTAATTTCCGAGGACCGGGGGGGGGGGGGGGGGTGCGAGTGAACAATTTTTGATGCTTGAATTGCGTGAGAAATGCCGTGTGAGCGTGTGAACACGTCGAATTGCGTGTTGAGAGCCCTATTTGTCTAAAGAGCAAACTTAAACTACAAAGCAACTAATGAGAGTTATATAAATGAAGTTATTACCTGATGGTTCTCAGTTTGTTTTAGCATCACCGCACTTTGTCAGTGCGCGCTGAGAGGGGCGGGGAGGAGGGAGCGGGACATTTTTAACGGATTCATATAAGAGTCTGGTTAATGCACCGGGCCCGCGTCTCACCGCGTCTCACCGCGTCTCACCGCGTCTCACCGCGTCTCACCGCGTCTCACCACAGGCAGTTCGGCTCTGGGCCGCGCGTATTCCGCGCGTAAGCCGTCGGGGGGGACACGTTACGCACAGACGGAGACACAGGGACCGGAGTCGGTGCGTCTCAGAGGAGACGTGGCACCGGGACTGAGGCTCAGGACGTGCCCGGGGGACGGTGCGTCTGCTCCGGCCTCACTCGGATCGCACGGTCGGGAGCAGACGCGCCGTCCCCCCCTCCCCCTGCTCCCCCTGCTCCGGGGAAGCAGGGGGAGCAAGGGGAGGGGGCGGCGCTGAAAACGCGCGGAGCCTGCATAAACTAAGCCACACAGACCGATTTTCTGGGCACAAAAAAATAAAAAAATAACAAATCAGCGTGAGAAATGCCATGTGTGGCGTGTGCGCGTGTGAATACGTCGAATTGCGTGTGTCACACTCTCAATGCGTGAGCCTTGAGAGCCCTGGTTCTCATCAATGGAAAGTTTTTAAAGTAAGTATTTTTTATTATTGTTGCTGCTGAAAAGGCTAATGGTTTATTTTGATCAAGTTCATAGTTTAAGCAAATAAACAAAATAAATAAATAATAAATAAAAATTTCTATTGAACAAAATCCAGCACAAATCTTTACCAAAATGAATGCCTTACCTTCTAAACCATTTCAGACGTATACGATAATAAAATGTGAATAATAATCTAATTGTTTTCATTTCTCAGATACTTTTTGCCTGTTTATCACCCTGATGCTGTAAATCCTGCTGTAACATCATTAAAGGTACTATAACGATCTCCATGCCTCTGCGCCTGTTTTTTCTCTTTGCAAGATACAACAGAAAACAACAAAAAACAGGATTAGTCAAAGCAGTCACAGAGGAGAGGAGACACACTTTCATTTATTTATTGGGTTGGTTTTCAAATTAGCATATTTTTGCTTTTGGTTTTTATACCGTGTTTTTTTTTTTTGCAGCACCTCTTACCATTCTCTGATTAGCCCTGTTGTCTTTGATGGTTTACCAAACTATTCTTTGATTATTGTCATCAGAATAATATAGAAAATATCAAGAGATTTGTCACCCACTGCACTTAAGTATTTCTATAGAAGACTATTTAAAGATGCACTAACTTTTCTGGTTAGGGGGTTCACCATGAAGATGTTGTTTACCTGGGATGTTCCACAGTATGGCATTTTCAGATTCAATTACGGGCATTTTATTTTAAATTTATTGAAAAATATGCTTATCTTACAAAGACTGGGCTCGCCGCTCCACAGATGTGACCTGTAACTTGTGGCACCACCTGCTTGTCTTTCGCCTGCTTGGTAATGTAGTGCACCTTTAAACTGTCTAAGGAAATAGTTGACAGCTATATCAAAGTATACTTTCTTTTTTAAAAGAAATTATACAGTAGTAGTTCAGTGTGAAGAATCCCTCAGTCGTCCAGGTAGAATCCATGGCAAAAGGAGAAATTCAATTTGTCAACTGGACAAAATTTGTTTGGTCGAAAACGTTTTGCCGCTCATCTGAGAGGCTTCGTCAGTTCTGGTTAGAGTGCTGAAGGACACTGCTTATATCTCGCTGCAGGGAGGAGCTAACTACAATGAAATTATTCTGAAACTATCTCACGTCTTTGTTTTGAGTTTCTGTCTTTTGTTTTTTCCAGTTTCTCTGGCGTCTAGTTTAGCATACCTATTCAACCCCTAAATGACTGTTTCCACATCTCTGGCCCTGACCTGCTGCCCTATTGTTTCCTTTGTTTGTTTTGATTTAGGTTTGAGAATGGAATTATAGATGGGAGACAAACTGTGTCTGACCCCTCCATTCCTGTTTAAAGAAGGATTCTCTTTTTTGACAAAAATAGCCTCTTTAACTCCCCTCTCAAACCAGTTCTTTTCCCTGGCCAAGATCTGAACCTCACTGTCCTCAAATGAATGACCCGTGGCTTCTAGGTGAAGATGTACGGCAGATGAAGGTCCACTCTGGCACGCCCGCCTGTGTTGGTACATCCTCTTGTGAAGTGGCTGTTTTGTTTCTCCAATATAGCGCTCACTGCAGTCTTCACTACACTGAATCGAGTAGACCACATTGCTTTGTTTGTGGCTCGGTGTTTTGTCCTTTGGGTGGACTAGTTTTTGTCTTAAAGTGTTTGTGGGTTTGAAATAAACTGGGATTTCATATTGCCTGAAAATCCTAGTAGTTCAGTGTTTGTCTCTGATCCGACGGTTGGTGGTTTGAATCTCGCTCTCGACAGAAAAGTCATTGGTTAAGCTGTCAGATCCACTGGCCCACAGGTTGGCGATGTGATTCCAGCTCCCATGAATGAATACTGCTATTGTGTCCATGGGCAAGACACTAAACCCAACACAACCCTAGACTGTGTACACTGGTATATGAACGTGTGAATTGTTCCTTGATGTGAAGTGCCCTGAAGGTACAAAAGCACTATAGAAACGTGCTCATTGGCATTTTCTATAGCAGCAAATCTTTTCATTGACTCCTGTCCTTCAAAATATCCACTGGCTCCCCATCCTTCAGTGCATCCAATTCAAAGTCCTCCTCATGACCTACAAAGCCCTCCATAACCTGTCCCCATCATACTGTACCTCTCTGACCTCCTGCACCGCCACACCCCATCCCGCTCCCTCCGTTCCTCCGACGCCAACCTCCTGTCCCTTCCCCACAGGACCAAGCTCCGAACCTGCTCCCACCCTCACTCCCACGACCTATCCGTGACTGCTCTGACCTCCCCACCTTCAAAAAAACTGCTCAAGACTCACCTTTTTAAAACTACTTTTAATGTTTCTTAATGTTTAATGTTTGTTTGATTGTCTATTGTTTTATTACTTATTTTACCTTCTATACAGCGTCTTTGAGTGTCTTGAAAAGCGCTTTATAAATAATATGTATTATTATTATTGAATGTTTTTGTCTTTACAATTAACTTATATAAATTATAAACCAGACATTAAGTCCCTATTTGAGTCATTTGTTGGAGCACTACTCTCCCACCTCTGCACAGATGACCCTCAGAACAGTGAGGTGTCTCTTCTTCTGCAGTGATAATGAATTCAGTGTAATCCTGAGCAGGCCTTTGAGCTGACATAGAAGCCCACAGAGACACAGCAGCAGCAGCAGCAGCAGCAAAGCCTGGAGTCGTTAATAATAATGTGGACAGCGCTATACAGGATGTAGAGCATTAGATTCAACTGGGCCAGAACAAGAATAGATCCAGATAAGGAAGTACCAGTGCTTAAGTGTCTAGAGACATGAAACAATGCAAGGTGTACTCTATCTGCTATAGTAATTAATATACAGGAAAGGAGGGACAGTGAATATGGTACAGAAGACGTACAGTGAATATGTGCTACAGAGGAATATATGTGTAAACTGATGTGAAAACAAAAACAAAACACTCAAACAAACAAAACCTAGTAGGCTAGAAAGAATATGTTTTTTTTAGCCGAACAAAAGATGGCTTGACCTGTCCAGGTGAGCGTGGAGTCCCCGCCTCAAATGGAGGAGTTCAAGTATCTTGTTCAAAAGTGAGCTTGGAGTAGAGCCGCTACTCCTCCACATTGAGAGGAGCCAGATGAGGTGACATGGGCAGCTGTGGAGTGAATGAATAATGCATGAAATTGTTAAAGTGACTTTGAGTATCTAGAAAAGTATGATAAAAGGAGAAATTCAATTTGTCAACTGGACAAAGTTTGTTTGGTTGAAAACGTTTCGCCGCTCATCCGAGAGGCTTCGTCAGTTCTGGTTCTAGCGCTGGTTTTCGACCAAACAAACTTTGTCCAGTTGACAAATTGAATTTCTCCTCTTATCATGGATTCTACCTGGACGACTGAGGGACTCTTCATGCATCTAGAAAAGTACTTAAAAGAATAATTGATTCTTCTTCTTCTTCTTCTTCTTATTCTTCTTCTTATTATTATTATTATTAGGCCCGAGCGCTAAAGTGTAGGGCCTTTTGTTATTGTTCTGGTTTTTCTTATTCTTATTCTTATTTATTATTTTCCTATAGGTTCGTTGCCTGGAAGAATCCATGACTCATCGCTGTACCAGCGGATGAGTCTGGTAACGCTTGATCCACAGAATGCGCTGCTGTTGCGCGTAGACAAACAGCTAAGTGAACCAATCAGAGATTGCGCCATCTTGATTCAAAACTGAGGAGGAACTTCTGCTGCCTAAGAGTGACTTTGCGGGCAAAGGCGGGTGCACTGACGTCACCATCTTTGAACGAATCAGAATCGCGGAGTCCGTTTGTAACCGGAGGAGCGAGCGTGGAGGGAGGGTGTCCAAATGGTATCGCGCTGTATAGGAAATACAGAGAGAGATATCATTTGGCCCGCCAGGTAAATAGGTTCGGGTACTTCCCACTGACAAAAACTCACGAAATTTTGCACAAAATTCAAGAACACCAAAAAAGGAATTTACAAATAATCTGTAGTAAAAAATCTTTAAAAATGGCTCAACAGCGCCCCCTAGAATATCAAAATACATTGCGCCTATGGCTATACCTGTGTTGCCATGGTAACAGGCCAAACATCTGTCCTCGCCAATGGGACGCCCAGCAAAATCTTTGTCGTAGCCAAACCAAATTTCGTACACAGAATAGGAACAAAAAAGTATATTACACCGTTGCTAGGCGACCAACAGGAAGTCAGCCATATTGGACCGTGCACGTGACCTGGAGTCGAAGGCAAATTTTCCTGTCCTCATATTTTAACGAACTCCTCCTCGGGTTTTTGACCCAGACTCACCAGAATCGTGCTGTATCATCTAGATAAGTGGGACATTAAAAGTTATTAAAACTGTTTTAAAAGACTGAACGGTGTTTCCGTGAAAACGCCACAAATTTCAGGTTTGTTTTTGCAGCTCGCCATCAAATTTCGACAAGTGATAATCCGTGCATACTTTGACCGATTTCACTCAAACTTTAATCGAAAATAACAGAACAATGCAGGAAAGGCTTATGAGTGCAAGCGAGGGCCGATTATTATTATTATTATTATTATTATTATTATTATTATTATTATTATTACTATTATTATTATGTAAGAAGATGGGTGAATGTGCTCCCAGTGTAAGGAGGGTTCCAAAACTGGTTGTTGTGGGGCAATGAGGGGCCTTTTAGTATCATTATTATAGGACACCTTATTTTATATGCATGAATTGGAGGTCATTAATAGTAGGTCACAAATAAACCTTCTGCTCTTCTCTTAATGTCCAGTAAGTTAAATACAACATCCCCTGCATTAAAACATGTGAAGGTTCTCAGTATCTGTTCCCTGCTGTCCCTATGGTTGTATTTCTTCCTGGTTTCAGCTCGTGGCCTTACTTCCCCTCTCTCTCTGGGTTTTTCTGCAGATTGTGGAGCGTTATTAAACGGCACGGTCACATGTCACTGATCCACTGCCTTGAGTTGAATGCCTCCATAAATCTGAGCTTTTTTCATTCACTAATGTTCCTCCAGGATCCTGCAAAAGATGTGCCAGTGTTTACAGTTTTCAGACCATATTTCACTGCAGAACCTTTATATTTTACTTGTAATAAATACTTTGTGAGTCTGCGATGTTAAATTATTCTGTTTCCTAAAGTATGTGGATGAACAGTCACCGTTTATCTGCACCCCCGTCATAAAAACACTGAACACATGGCCATTTAAAGAGACGGTATTATGCTAAATCAACTTTTTGGAACTTTCTACCATGTTATAATATTTTCTCATCAAAAATATGCCTGAAGAGGTTTTTAGATGTCATTCAAGTACATCTACAATGCTTCAGTCCTAAAGGCTAGAATGGATGGGTTTGTTACTAGGGCTCTCAGAACCATTAAGAACAGGTGGCCCCAATATGTGTCCAAAAAGTGCAAAGAGTTCACACCTGTCAGCTCACCGCCACCTGTCTCGTAGCACAGTGACGTGCTCGCTGGTTAGGCCATATTCTTTGACTCTCTCCAGACCACTCGACCAAAGACTAACAGGCAAAGCACCTAATGGCTTGATGTCATTGAGGGTAACCACCAACAGGAGTAACACCAGAATGCTGAGGCACTGGCACAAGATCATTAGCACTGGAAGACACTGGCCCACGTGATTGGCTCTACAAATGGCGACGCCCCATCGTGTTCACACAAGAGCGATGACTGACATGCACGTCTGAGTAAGCTAAGATCTCACACGGTCACTATTTGAACCGTCTTTTCAGTTGGATATACAAGACTAGAGCCGTTTCCCAATTCAGCAAGTGCACGGTTCGGAGCGTGCTTGGAGGGGGATGTGCGTCATATCCGGCGCGACAACTGCTGTTCCATTTCGTTTTTGTCCCATGCACAGTTAAGACGTGGACCGAACAGCGCAGTTGTTTCCATGGAAATCGGGGCGTGGACCAAGCGTGCAAACATGCAAACATGCACGCTTCACACACTTAAAAGCCCCAGCATGCACAGCGCGGCAGGATATGACTACAAAGATGGACTCGCCAGCAACATCGCCATGTGACAGTTGCGACTTCACTATAAAATGTGTGTACTGGTTCAGCTCACCTACAACTATGCTACATGAAACTCTTCATAAACTACGCTAAACATGTGACGGTAGCAGTAACGGCATAGTTCACGGCACCTGTAATACCGTTCACATGCTTTTCCCCTTGCACTTGTATATTCACTTTGCTGTTGTAATGCTGGATTTTGTATAGTATAGCCATGTCCCAATTCCAAGTATTACTAGTCGCAATAGAATAATATTTTTGTCTTTAGGGAACAAGGAGCAGACCACCCGGCTCATTGAGCTGAGGTGGGACCTGTTCCATTTCGCAGACAGCCATGCAATCCACGGACTGCACTCAGTGCTGAGCGAGTATGCACCGCCTCGACTGCAGACTGAGACCACACTCCGAACCGTGCACTCGCTGAATTGGGTATGGCTCATACCTCTTGTCTAAGGCTCCGCCCACAAGCCTACATAACCAGGAAGCTGTACAGTGCTTTTCAAACTAA
Source organism: Paratrypauchen microcephalus (assembly GCA_036785185.1). Taxonomy (NCBI): domain Eukaryota; kingdom Metazoa; phylum Chordata; class Actinopteri; order Gobiiformes; family Gobiidae; genus Paratrypauchen; species Paratrypauchen microcephalus. Next base: position 1,189,325 of record JAVJIX010000186.1, on the reverse strand, counting down.
CAAATTAGTGATCTAAATACGTAAACAGTTACATTTTTTCATGTTTAAGAGTAAGTTTAGTTTTCCTGCACACTGACTGCAGCTAAGAATAAAAAAGTTCACATTGTTATGTCACTTTGGTTGATTGGAAATTGCTCACAAACTTCGGGAGGTGAGCAAAAAAACAAAACAAAACAAAAAAAAAACATAGACACAGTGAGAACATGCAAAGGCTCAAAACTGCCTGGAAATCTGGGACCTTCTCATTATGAGGCAAAGTGCTGGCAGTGGCTCAGTAGTTAGAGCAGTGGTGCCCCAACCCAAAAGTCAGAGGACTGATTCATCAAGTGAACCAAGTTCTGTTGTTGTGTCCTTAGGCAAGACACTTCACCCACATTGCCTAGTATGCAAGTGGTGTGTGTGTGTGTGTGTGTGTGTGTGGTCGGAGGGGCTGATGGTGCTGATTGGCAGCCTCGCTTCTATCAGTCTGCCCCAGGGCAGCTGTGGCTACAGTAGCTTCAACAAACCTGAAAAAAGCAAGTGTAGAGCTTTTATTTTATAGTGACTTCCAAAATGTATGGGCTCTGCTTAATAATAATTACATTTTTAGCAAAAACACATAAATACATGAATAAAGGTAAAGGTATATTTATTACCAAGTAGAAAGATTAGCGAGAAAATGATGTAATGAGTGAAAATAGATGTGCAGTGTCTAGCAGAGAAGAGGAAAACACACTGTTTTGTATTAAATTATGTCTATGATAAAGTCCCCTCATTACAATGTGAGCGTGCCCGAAAAACAGGATCTGCAGACAGTTTATGACGTGTTTTATCATTGCTCTGCTGTATTCTGTCCTGTATGTGATACACTGGTCTGAATATATGCCCACTCCTTCTGTGTGCCGTGATTCACATGTGTCTGTGGAGACTGTAAATTACGGGTTTTTTGCGGCGCTTGAAGGCACCATTAAAAGCAGGCACAGTGCTGTGACCTTGGTGTGGTTATACTTCAGGGCCTGGATGTAACTCAGTCAGCTCAGATTCAGGTCACACAGCCCCTTACAGCTCCCCAATAAAGCCCCATACTGCCCCATTCAATCCCATACAGCCCCGTACTGCCCTACACTGCTTCATACAGCCCCAAATTGCTCCACACTGCCCCATATTGCCCTATACAGCACCATACTGCCCAATACAGCCCCATACTGCCCAATACAGCCCCATACTGCCCCCATACTGCCCCATACTGCCCCCATACTGCCCCATACTGCCCAATACAGCCCCATACAGATCCATACTGCCCCCATACTGCCCCATACTGCCCAATATAGCCCCATACTGCCCCATACTGCTCCATACTGCCCCATACTGTGTCATACTGCCCCATACAGCCCCATTTGATCATTTGCTTTATTATATTGATATTTTTGCAGGGGTGTTCTACGTCTATGTCTATGGCAAAAATGTTCAGGAGTTACCATGGTGACACAATTAGCAAACACTTCCAAAACAGTTTGAATGTTGTCTAAAAACTCATTAAATACAAATACAAAAATAAATACAAAAGTGATTTAAGCCTGTGATCATGGTGTTCATAGTCAACAAAAAGGTGTGAGTTAAAAACTGAATAATTGCCCCATACAGCCCCATACATCACTAGCTCCCCTGTGGTCCCATTTGGTCATGCAGCTTATTATAGAAAATGTGTCTTGCTGTAAAAATGTTATTGCTGTTGACAGTAGAGCTATAGGATAAAATATTTGAACTGTAAAAAGTCAAATAAAATGTTGTGAGCACTCATTCACTGAAACTGAATCAGTCACTTCTGCTCTTCTTTTATCGAAGTGGTTCCAAATGTTTTAGCTCAAGGGCCAGATATTGAAGCACAGGAAGCAGAGAGCCTGTCGACTGGACCAGACAGTGGTCAAAACTATGGTGCCTTTAAAGGGATATGCCACCCCCAGGTCAAATTTAGGCATCTCCCCACAGTCCAGACTCTAACGTGGAGTAGCAGCAGCTGCGCGCGGCAGTCAGTGCTGACAGACTCGGACAATGGCTGGGTGACCAGGAAAACGCTTTTCATCACTTATTTTAGTCTCTGGACTGTGGGGAGATGCCCAAGTTTGACCTGGGGGTGGCATATCCCTTTAACACAGGTTAGACTGAGGCATCAGACTTTTATTTTGGCTATTGTTTTCATGATAATGACAATAAATCTCTTTGAATCTTTTATCCAGTGATACACAACTGATGGCAGTGTTTCGTAATAGTAAAAACAAAGGAATACATTGCAGTACTTGATATTTTTTTAATCACAGAATTTAGGCTTTAAACTGCACAGTTTAAAGAAAACACTCTTCTTGTGATGAGTGCAAGTGTGATTGTAACTTCTCCAGTGTCAACAGTGATAGGAAATGCAAACAATATAAAGCAGTTTTAATCGTACGGTTTTACACTATGATTTAAAAGCAACTCAGTGTAATAGTATTCTGGTAGTATTCACAGCTCTCAAGTCTCATGCTTTGAGAGTCTGACTAGAGGTAAGATTGGGCCTAAAAAATCCAGCCCGACCCGACCCGGCCCGCTGGTATTAAAGCCCGACCCGGCCCGAACCCGACCAATTAACTTGATTTGCAGGCCAGAGCCGGAAGCAAACCCGAAATTTCATATTTTATTTGTGAGGACTCGGGAGGAGGAGGGGTGATTTATGTTAACAAATTAAAGCCTGTCTTTTGTAACGAAATCTAAGTTAAACAAGACTGTATAAACATTTACATCTTTTATATTTCTGTTTCTGCAGAGGGTACATTAACCGACAATTTTCCATCATTGACGGATTTTTTTAAGAGTTGACGGGAAAAATTTAAGGCCGTCCGTCATTTTGACGGGTTGAAAATTGGGCCATAAACCACAGCAGCAGTACGTCCTTAAGAATCTAGCGCGGCACTTTAAGAGAGAGAAGCAGAGAGACAAAGACGGTTCTCCTGTCTTTAGTTTATCCTTAACTTCTTGATCCTCCATATTGGGGATACCAGGTCAAAATAGATGCGGACTTGCGGAGGGGAAGATTATTAAGAGGGCGGCGTTCACGTGCGCAGAGCTCTGGCTCTGCGGCTCCTGTTTAATAGTTAAATAGCAATTACCTTACAGCGCCTTCTCTGTTTTATCCAAATTATTTATTTTAAAACAAGTATTCCTTAGTTTAGTATCCACACATCGTTTTAGTATACATTTTTATAAACATATATTTATTTAAAAAAAGTTTGCGAGAGAGAAGCCCGGCCCGACCCGACCCGAAGCAATGATTGACATTTTATGCCCGAAATGCGGGTCGGGTCGGGTCGGGCTCGAGCTCGGGCTTAAGATCTTACCTCTAAGTCTGACACACGCATTTCAATGATTTCACACGCTCACACGCCACACGCCACACATGGTATTTCTCACGCTGAAATTTTGTTAAGCAATTCAATGAAACCCTAGCCACTGGTCACAGCGCTTCTGTGCCCAGAACATCGGTCTGTGTGGCTCAGAAGAGTTATCCAGGCACCACGCCCTTTTCAGCCAATCAGAAACTAGATTGTTCTGTTGTCGGGTGGTTAGCGCTCTTGCTTCACAGCAAGAAGGTTCCGGGTTCGATCCCCGGGTCGCCCAGGCCTTTCTGTGTGTGTTCTGTGTGGAGTTTGCATGCATGGTCTGGGTTTGATCCCCAGGTCGCCTGGGCCTTTCTGTGTGGAGTTTGCATGTTTCTCCTCGTGTCTGGATGGGTTTCCTCCGGGCACTCCGGTTTCCCCCATCAACCCAAAACATGCACCATAGGTACTCCAGCTTAGGTCCTGACCAAACCGAAGCAAGAAGATCATGGAGATGGTCCCCGGGCGCCCTAATGTGTGTGCTGCCCACTGCTCCTAATATATGTATATATATATAGGATGGGTTAAAATGCAGAGAAGAATTTCTCCAGTGTGAGATCAATAAAGTCACTTCTTCTTCTAAGCGCGCACTGCACTGTCAGTGATAATTGAAGGACGGCAACTGAACCCCCCCCCCAAAAAAAAAAAAAAAAAAATCTCACTCCAACCAAACTTCAAAACTTGAGAGCCCTGTAGTATTTATTGGACCATGTATCAGAATACATTACAACATACAGTATATTTTAATTCAATATTCAGCACATAAATACGTTTTAGTATTTTTCCCATCACTGACTGTTGGACATTACTTATTTATGTTAATTTGCCAGGAGGCCTGACTGGAAAGAAAAATTGGTCTGATGGCCGCATTTGGCCCCCAAGCCATAGTTTGGACATTTATAATTTGGCTTAAACTGTGTATCTCCTTGGAAACATACAGGGGATGTGCCCAGAGATGTTAGATGGTGCGACTTTGGATATTGAACTGGCAGTAAATGGATGGAAAACGCATTTAGACAATTAACCAATAAGAAATGTGTGATGTGAAAATATAATGGAGTTAGTGTCAGATGGGGTTAAAGTAATAGCTCATACACACACGCACACACACACACACACGCACACACACACACACACACACACACACACACACACACACACACACACACACACACACACACACACACACACTGGTCACTGCTGCAGAGCTTTATATGTTTCTGTGTTTGACTTTCATTTTAAAGTCATGATAATTTAATGAATAACTGACTATCAGAAGGACGAGAGGACACAGGACTGACCAGCCCAGAGTACACAGAGTACACAAGAGTATACACGCTTTTACTGTACTGCATAATGACATTATTGTGTACTGTCACCATGGTTTCCGATGAGCACGACTGACAGATCAGAGAAATCAGAGAAAAACACATTGGTGCATGTCTAAAGGTAAACATGGCGGTTTACAAATAAACATTAAAGAAAAAAACAATAAAACCATCAGTAATTGAATAAATGTAAGACATACTATACTCTCACACTGTGGCAATAACACAAGCAATAAAATAGAAACTGAATAGAATGTAGTGATGGATATTTGTATTCATATTTACTTATTAAAGAGACAATGCATATTAAATGACAAGATACTGCAAATAAAACAAAGGAAAAAACAAAACAAAACATGTACTTATAAATATGCAGTCCATCCTTAGTCCAGCCAAGGTCAGCCACATCACCCACACAATCCATAAAACATGACAAAAGATATACAAAATATTATAATTTAGACCTTTTATGTTAGTGGTTGGCACAGGTTTTGAATATTTAGATCACTATTCTGCCTTCCCCTTGCTCCCCCTTCAGAGTGCTACCACAATACAATACAATCAGCATGCTTCCCACAAATGAAACGTCTGGTTTGTCAAGTTGTAGTGTACAGTTTTGTATCATGTGTTGTGTATTTGTGGAACAGTATCAATGGGAGCATGGGTGACATAGGCTTGTGGGAGGATGAATCGTACTGCTAGCTGTAAAGAGGGTTTGAATAGGGCTCTGGAGAGATCATTAAATTACTCAGACATGCAGGGCTGACATCTGAAACCTCTTCAGGTTGTTTTTTTTTTTTTTTTGAGGGGACAACATTATAACATGGGATAAAGCACAAGACTGACTTTGTACACCATCCTTAAAGGTCCCATGGCATGAAATTGTCACTTTTTGAGGTTTTTGAACGTTAATGTGAGCTCCCCTACCCTGTTTAGCCCCCCCCCCCCCCATGGTTAAAAGTTGTGAAATGTCTAAACTGAGCATTTGCGATCCTTTTCTGCGTTACAAAAAATCGGAGCTCAAACGGGCGAGTTTGAACAAGGCACCTTATTGACGTCAGATCGAAAAAAGAAATGCAAATGCAGTTCCACCCCCGTCTGTCTGTACTCAGCGTCTCTGTAAATCACGCCCAGAGAGTTTGGACCGCGAATGCGCTAGGCAATGCGAAATGCGTTTTTTTATTTGCCTGGAGGCACGTCCGAGTGTTTCTAGGCTCGGAAGTCCTTTATCTGAGCCTCTGGACCTTTGAACAGCAGTGGTTTAATTTTATTTTCTGTGGAAATCTGTTTATTTTCAATGGAATGCTTCAAATCTCTCCCCCGTGCAAAAACAAGGAAATGGATCAGCTGTGGGCTCTGAGCTCTGAGCGGAGAGTTTGGCCATGCCCCCACCCTCTACTATTGGCCAGCTCTTTTCTCCTCATTTGCATTCAAGCAACAACGCCCAGAATAAAGAGTTTGAGAGAGATATTTATGACTCTTTCTTATCTTATCTCTGTTTCTCATGCACTGAGTGTTGATTTTGAAGAAGGATTCATTTACAGTATTAGGGAACCATTAAGGAGCCATATAAAAGCATCAAGAAGTAAGATTTAAGATTAAGCCTTTATTGGTCTCACACACAATGACACACAGTGACACACGGGAGAAATTTGACTTCTGCATTTGACCCATCCTTTTCAGGAGCAGTGAGCAGCCATCTTTTTCGGCGCCCGGGGGGCAGTACCGTGAAGGGTCTTGCCCAAGGACCCACACTGGTTAGCTCATTGCCCGGGGGGATTTGAACCCACAACCCCCAGGGGGAAAGTCAGTGACTTACCAGTTGAGCTAACCAGCCGGTAAGTACCATGTCATGGGATCTTTAAAGGTCTTTTATTATGTAAAATGGTCTTGTATGAGCTTTAAGCCATGTTATAATGATGTTCCCTGATCAAAAACCCCCAAAACCCAGAGTTGTGTTTTGTTTCACTCACACATGTTTGAGTAACCCTCTATTATTAGTCTGTCTACATCTCCAAAGCTTAAAAAAAATGCTCTGTTCCACCTTGTGATGTCATGAAGAGGTAGTTTTCAAGTTAACATCTACTTTTTTCTTTAGTTCAGTAGCAACGGGCAATTCCAGAGCTGAAATGATCCAGTTGATTGTAGTGAAGGTGTGTGTGTTAAAAACACAGTGGAGCACTTCCTGTATTACCACATAACATCACAAGGTGGAACGGTGTGGGGTTTTTTTTCTGTTGAGAGAAGAACTCAGTCTGAATCTGCAGGGTTTGTATGTTAAACATGTGTGAATGAAACAAAACACAACTCCAGGTAATTGATGTTTGTGATGAGAAAACAACATTAGAACATAAATCAGAAAACAGACTATTATGGCCCCTTTAAATTTAAAGTACTGTAAAATCCATCCATAATGGAACATAAGCTGATCATAGGTTGTCCTGGTGACCCTTTCAATGCAAATCTAAATGTACAGCCTCCTGCTTGGTCTTTTGTCACGGCCTCCCCCTGTGTGAGTCTTATCGATTGGCTCCGATTCATCTGCTTTCTGATCAATATTCTGCTCTCATGTATGAAATAGGGCACACACAAGCCCTGACCCTGCACCATGTCAATAGCTCACTCTCCCTGCTGTAATGTGGGCTCCTTTTGGCCTTTAAACACTGCTCATCTGATGGAGAATCCATAATGATGGTGAACCTGGGGGGGGGGGGTCTTGTTATAATGTAAACAAATGTGAGGTTTATCAGGCAGGGGACAGGTTCAGTGCAGTGTTATGGTTCCAGTATTGAAGAAATAAATGTAGAGAACATCCGTCTCAATTGTGTCTTATTTGTATCAGGGAAATAGAAATATATTAAATAAACAGATGTCACAGGATCATCAATTATGTTTATATGCACACCGGATTTCTGGAGATTATTAAAATATCATGTAAACAGTTAGATCTGATGTGAGTGATCTGATTTCTGTCTGATTGTTTTGACAAGGAAAATTATACAAAAAAAAAGAAAAAGAAAAAAAAAAGGGGTTTTGATGATCAGATTTCTCTTGTGCTGTAAACACACACCAAGATCAGATCAAATTATTATTGGGTTATTATTGTTTTTTTTATTGTTTTTTTTTTTTTTTACTGATATTCTCTGACCATCTGGTAAATCTACCTGTGCTCAGCAGGTTGGCTAAAAGTGAAATAAAATAAAGGGTTAAAGGCACATTTCAGACCATTCTCTATGGACAGATGAAACGAAACTAAACACAGGTAACCTAAATAACTTAATCATCCATCCATCCATCCATTTTTTTCTGCTTATCCGGGGCCGGGTCGCGGGGGCAACAGTCTAAGCAGGGACGCCCAGACCTCCTCCGGGGGGACCCCAAGGCGTCCCCAGGCCAGCCGGGACACATAGTCCCGCCAGCGTGTCCTGGGTCTTCCCCGGGGCCTCCTCCTGGTGGGACATGCCTGGAACACCTCCCGAGGGAGGCGTCCAGGAGGCATCTGGAACAGATGCCCGAGCCACCTCAGCTGGCTCCTCTCGACATGGAGAAGCAGCGGCTCTACTCCGAGCCCCTCCCGCGTGACTGAGCTCCTCACCCTATCTCTAAGGGTGCGCCCAGCCACTCTGTGGAGGAAACTCATTTCGGCCGCTTGTATCCGCGATCTCGTCCTTTCGGTCATTACCCAGAGCTCATGACCATAGGTGAGGGTAGGAACGTAGATTGACCGGTAAATTGAGAGCTTCGCCTTTCGGCTCAGCTCTCTCTTCACCACAACGGTCCGGTACAGCGACCGCATCACTGCCGACGCTGCACCGATCCGCCTGTCAATCTCACGCTCCATTCTCCCCTCACTCGTGAACAAGACCCCGAGATACTTGAACTCCTCCACTTGAGGCAAGGACTAAATAACTTCACTCAGGCTAATACAAAAATGAACTATAAACAAAGGTCAAAGGTTGCTGGTCTCTGCTCTGGTGGCAGCTCCAGGCTTTATCCCACAGCTCATTTCAGCTCCAGCTCCAGCTCATCTGCAGCTCATCTCCAGCTGACCTGCTCCACCCGAAAATGTTGGAGCAGGACATAGACATGACAATATGACAATAACTCTTATGCCATATTGTTGCATAAACATTCCATGCATTTATTTTAGTCTATTTTTTGTCTTAAAAGTGACACACTGTGGCATTAAATAAAGGTCAAATATTTAAAGGGACAGTGTGTAAGATTTTTACCCGTTAATTACTGAAATTGAAGATACCCATTCAAAAATACATTGTTTTCCAAGCCTTTTCACTTCCATCATGAAATCAAAGTATTCTTTTGGACTTAGATATAGTCACATAAAAGGGGGATCTTCCCCATGCAGAGGCAGCCATTTTGAATACGAGAGCCGCAGAAGGACATTTGGGCTCCGCCTTCGCCTTCGGCAAGGCTCGTGGTTTTGGGTAAACAACACAAGCATGCTGCCAGATCAGACGTCGTAATGGATCTAACACGTGTTTTGGACTAAATTGTTTTACTGGATTTTATTCGCTGGATCCTTACGGACAAATTGAGAGCAAGTTTATGGTGAAATACAGAGTTTGACCTGTGGAAAGCATTCTAAGGTAAGCTAACCTCGTTTTGTGCTTTTCCGTATAAAAGCCCCATGTGCTCGGGGAGTGATTGTTTTGCAGGGAAATTAATCAAAAAGAGGAGACTGTAAGGTTTCATTTGATGTGTAGAGTGTCATGGTACATGATCGGGAATGTGTGTTTTAATGAGAAAAGAAAAAAAAAAAAAAAGAAAAACGGGACCGCACGGCGCGCGGGTCCCTCGAGGTCTGCCGTAGCTAAAACAGAAAGTGCAATAGCATCATCCACCTATGCACCACGAATCCTACACACTGGGGCTTTAAAAAAATATCTACACTGCCTGACAAAAGTATTAGGACGATTGTGTATTTCTGAACTTTCATAATGTTAACAAGACATATTGGTAATGACAACAAATCAATGTATTGATATATTAAAGCAAATTTCATCATGTGTAAAGGCATATTATTGCAAAAAATGTAATAATATCAAGTTAAATAGCTTTTTCTTCAAAATAACCACCTTTGGCCTTAATCACAGCTTTACAAATTTGAGACATTCTGTCTAAAATTTTTTCAAGATATCCATCCTCTATAGTTTTCCGCTCATCCTGAAGACATTTCCACAGGTGTTTAACGTTAGTCGGATTCCTGGAGCACACTTTAATATCCAAATAATCCCACACTTTTTCGATGGGTGACAGGTCAGGAGACTGGGGCGGCCGTGTCATAACCTGCAGTTGATGACGCTGTTCACACGTCTCCAAATGACCCTTAATACAGTTTGGACGAGTGCTTTGTGTCATAATCTTGTTGGAACCAGAAGTTTCGTCCAGAGTTCAGAAATACACAATTGTCCCACAAGCACAGAGGGTAAGGAGAAAGAAGAACAACACGTGCAGGAAGCCCTCTCTGTTTGTGGATATCCTAAGTGGGCTGTCAACAAAACCAAGAGAGACAAGGGCAAGAAACAAGACAACAGAGAGTCCGAACCCAGGAGGAAAGGGGTAGCGATTCCGTACCTGGCCGGCGTTTCGGAAAAACTACAGAGGTTTTTCAGACAATATGAAATCCCAGTTTATTTCAAACCCACAAACACTTTAAGACAAAAACTCGTCCACCCAAAGGACAGAACACCGAGCCACAAACAAAGCAATGTGGTCTACTCCATTCAGTGTAGTGAAGACTGCAGTGAGCGCTACATTGGAGAAACCAAACAGCCACTTCATAAGAGGATGTACCAACACAGGCGGGCGTGCCAAAGTGGACCGTCATCTGCCGTACATCTTCACTTAGAAGCCACGGGCCATTAGTTTGAGGACAGTGAAGTTCAGATCTTAGCCAGGGAAAAGAACTGGTTTGAGAGGGGAGTGAAAGAAGCAATTTTTGTCAAAAAAGAAAATCCGTCGTTAAACAGAAATGGGGGAGTTAGACATAACTTGTCTCCCATTTATAATTCAATTCTTAAACCAAGTCATAACAGACGGAAAAAAAACATTAGGGCAGACAATCCAGGGACAGAGGGGTGGAGACGGTCTGTAGTCTGAATAGAGATGCTAAATATTCCAATAACAAAAGGAACAAATGAGGGGATAGTTTCGGAGCTATTTCAGAGCAGTGAGCTTCTCAGGACTAAATAGAGATGCTAAACGAGACGCCAGGGAAACAAAAGATACAAATTAGCTGAGATAGTTTCAGAAGGATTTCAGTGTGGTGAGCTCCGCCCTGCAGCTAGATATAAACAGGGACGAACCAGCACTAGAACCAGAACCTGAAGAAGTCTCTCGGATGAGCGACGAAACGTCTTCAACCAGACAAACTTGGTCCAGTTGACAAGTTGAACTTCTCCTGTTATCATGGATTCTACCTGGACGACTGAGGGACTTTTCAGGAATCGTCCTAATACTTTTGTCAGGCCGTGTATGTGACATTTTTGAACTCTGCAAAGGACCCAGTCAGATTTTTTGTAAATATGAATAGGGGGTAGGTGGAAACACATTTTCTGAGCAGACAGGTTTCAGTTGCAGGACAATACAGGATTTCTTTAACATGCATGAACCTACTCAAACTCACTGCTCAAACTACAGTTTAGCACGTTAATGATGAGAGAGCAGAGTCTCCTGAACGAGCTGGATTCTGAAAATTTCCATTTGTTGAATTGAGGACACTCTGGAGCCCAAATGTGCTGCCTCAGCAGATCTCAGCTCTACCTGTGTCTTCGTTTAGTGCTGTTGAGTGAGGACCATTTTAAAGTGCAACTGTCAGAAATGTGGAGATGCGGTTAAAATGGAGCCTGATTTGAACAGAGAGAGAATCAGAGGTGCACAAAAGTGGGACAGAGAAGCATGAGTCAGCACAACTATCTGCATATTGATGAGAGACAAATGTTTACTTCAAAATAGACCTATTTTAGAGTTAACTTTTTTCATCAACTGGCACAATTTAGTTTGCGTCTCCATCTCCATCCATTGTGTCCTTGGGCAAAGCACTTATCCTACTCCTTCCTATATTACTCCATCTGCAAAATATGATTCACAACTGTATATAAGTTAACGATTGAAAACTTTGCCACAGTACAGGGTTAGCTACGGGTCAGATCTATGGAGTGGCGGTACTGCCCAGTGCCCATAGTAAGAATAAGATAAGATAAGATTAGATAATCCTTTATTTGTCCCACAATGGGGAAATTGCAGTGTCACAACGCAAGTTTCAGAAACAGTTGGAAAAAATAGCATGCATCAAAAATTAAGATAAATAATAAGTATGTACAATCAACTAAAAAAACACAACACTGTAAGGTTAAAAGGCACAGGAACGCTGCACAATAAATGTCTTTGATTCTGAGCAGTGAACAAACAGCAGTTAAAGTGACTCCAGTTCAGTAATATATAATATCACTACAATAAAGTGACTCAGATGATTGTGTACAGTGCAGTGATGGACAGTGGTTGTTACACAAATAAGTAGCAGGTAAAGTGTGCAATAAATAATATTGCACATGTAATTATTACTATGGAGATGACACATGGTTGCTATGGAGATGAACATGACTAGCATTGATCATTGTACAGTCTGACAGCAGCAGGAAGGAAAGATCTGCGAAATCTCTCTTTAACACAGCGAGGGTGAATCAGTCTGTCACTGATGCTGCTCTCCAGAGCCGACAGAGCGTCCTGCAGGGGGTGACACTCATGGTCCAGCATAGACATGAGTTTAGCCAGGACCCTCTTGTCCCCCACCTGCTGCACTGAGTCCAGAGGACAGCCCAGGACTGAGCTGGACTTCCTGATGACCTTGTCCAGTTTCTTCTTCTCCCTCTCTGTGATGCTACTGCTCCAGCAGACCACACCATACAGGATGGCTGATGCCACCACAGAGTCATAGAAGGTCCTCAGGAGTGGCCCTCTAACTCTAAAGGACCGCAGTCTGCTCAGGAGATAGAGCCGACTTTGGCCCTTCCTGTACAGTGCATCTGTGTTATGAGTCCAGTCCAGTTTATTGTTCAGATGAACACCCAGGTACTTGTAAGAGTCCACTCTCTCAATGAATGTTTTTAAAGCAGACCTGCTAAACTACTATCATGTTATAGTTCTTTCTCTCATTCTCATTTACGCTGTTGTATTTGGAGTGATCCGTGCATGTTTGAGCAGTCTTTAATCACTTATTTTCAAGACGCTATTTTGCAGATTGACCCATATTTTCACCACCACCAGCACACAACCACTGCTCTGTGCTTACTTCATTCTTCAATTTGTATTTTCTTCTTGCTCATTTTAGATCAATATTGCAATTTAAAGGTGTATTGTGTAACTTTTCTGGGGGAGGGTCCGTCAAATCCTGTTATTGCTTTGTCTGGAATGTTTCACAATATGGCATTAAACCTTTATGTCTTCATGGAGACCAAACCAGACCAAGTTACAGGTCAGATCTGTGGAGAAGTGACCCTGCTCATAGTCAGAATGCCTGTTTTTCTTGGTATTTTTGAGCTGCAAAAAAAAGTAGAGATGTTTAATGCCATACTGTGGAACATTCCAGGCAGAGCAATGACATAAGACTGAATCAGACTCTTTTCACCTCAACAAGTTCCACAGTCCTCCTATAGGCTGGTTAAATGTTGTAATGTAAAGAAATGGGGACAAATGTCTACACAGTTCATTTATTTGTCCGTTTACAAAACCCAAAAGAGAGATAAAAGCTTTAAAATGTGTCCAGATGTTTTTAGGTGGGTGAGGTGTGCTGATATTAAATGGGGCGGTTAAAACAGCTGAGCCAAATACAAGAAACACACATAGTGAGTTAATACACCACAGCACAGAGTGTCTTTGTGTCATGGAGCTAATCCTTTATTTACAATGTCAGTGAAACACAAACATGCATAAAAGGTGAAATTCTGCAGCAAAGGTGCTGAACAACACAAGTTTTCTTCATGTCAATCTTTATTTCTAGAGCCCTTTACAACACATGAGGTGAATTAAGTGCTTTCCACTAAAACCAACACAATATAAAAACAAGCAAAAACATCAGAAAACTTGATTGGTCCCAGAGAGCAGTTCATTTGCAGCATTCTCAGAGCAGTTCTCACTTCTCACACACACACACACACACACACACACACACACACACACACACACACACACACACACACACACACACACACACACACACACACACACACACACACACACTGTGTCTGTCTGTTACATGGAACTCTAGGAACCACACGTTTTAAAGGGATATGCCACCCCCAGGGCAAATTTGGGCATCTCCCCACAGTCCAGAGACTAAAATAAGTGGTGGAAAGCGTTTTCCTGCTCACCCAGCCATTGTCCGAGTCTGTCGCCACTGACCGCCGCGGTATCTGCAGCTCCTCCGCCTTAGACTGGAGTCTAACGTCGCCAGAGAAAGATTTCGGCCAAAAGGAATTAATTTGCTCGATGCGTTTCCCAATTACTTTCTGTGTAGTGCGCATTCATATCGAGTGCAAATAAATGTGCAAATCAACACGGAGAGCTTGACTTGGTCATTTTGGGTGGGAACTATTTTCCAGTGCGGAAGAATACAGTCGAATCACGCAGCACGCTACCAGGGGAATCCCAGTTACGCACCGGGAAGGGAGTTCCCCTGTTGCACAACGTGGTGCGTGATACGGCTGTATTCTTCTGCACTGGAAAATAGTTCCCACCCAAAATGACCAAGTCAAGCTCTCCGTGTTGATTTGCACATTTATTTGCACTCGATATGAATGCGCACTACACAGAAAGTAATTGGGAAACGCATCGAGCAAATTAATTCCTTTTGGCCGAAATCTTTCTCTGGCGACGTTAGACTCCAGTCTAAGGCGGAGGAGCTGCAGATACCGCGGCGGTCAGTGGCGACAGACTCGGACAATGGCTGGGTGAGCAGGAAAACGCTTTCCACCACTTATTTTAGTCTCTGGACTGTGGGGAGATGCCCAAATTTGACCTGGGGGTGGCATATCCCTTTAAGACAAACATTCATAAAAAACACCAGTCGAGGTAGCTACTCAGGTCACACACTGTGGAGCTGTGTTAAACAATGAAATAAAACAAACTGTATGAAGTTTCTCAGGTTACACCTGGGGGGTATTCCACGAACGTTGCTAAACATAGCGGCGCCTAAGTGGTTAGTCCTCGCCTGAAGTAGCCGCAACTTACACTAAAGCCTGAAGACGTTCCACTAGCGCGTTTCAGCCATGCCTATCCAGTCCTGGCCTAGGCGCGTGCATGGGGAACATAAGAAGCCTAGAACAAGCGACTGTCGAAAACGCGATCATGTCGAACATTCGGGCCGATTATTTCAGTGCATCAGAACAAAAGTTGCTTTTGGAACTCTACAACACATTTGCAATAACCAAGGCGAGAGACATGGCGTGGCAGAAGATCGCAGAGCGCTTAAATGCATAAGTTAAGTCCTATAACAGTGCTGGATGTTGAGTTTTTAAGTATGTTTTCACCATTGGTGTCAAGACAAGTCCGTGGGGGAGAGGATATGCTACGGTTTGGCACGTGGGAGATGTGAGTTCGATACTCACAGAGAACAGTTGATGTCATAAAATGTTTATATTCATATTTGTAGAGCAGTCTTGTCAATTGTAATTTATTTTTACTGTGTAAAAGTATTTGCTCCAACTAATATGTTAAATTGTGTTATCTTGTCTTTGTGCAGGAATAATGTGAAGAGGACTGTTTTGCAGGTAAAGACAAAGCATAAAAACATTTTGTAGAGTGATAAGTAGGCTAATATTAATATTATTATTCAGTAAAATTAGTAATACTGTTGAAATGGTACCTTAATTTAATTTAAAATGAACAGTAGCTACCAAGCCACAGGAGGTGGGAGCCCCCCTCAAAAGGAGCTGGCACTGGCCCTAAACCGGGGTCGTCCACTGGTGGAGGTAATTGAAGGAGGGACCCCATCAGAGATCCTTCCTGCGAGTTCTCGTGAAGAGTATATTCAAGGTATTCTCTAGGCTAATGCTTGCCTCAGCTGTGGTCCAAGCATTTGTATTTTTTAATAGTATGCTTGTGTTCTAGTTACTGAAGATGGCGTACACTTGGACCCTCCTCAGCAGTCCTCCAGCAGTGCCTTGCCTGACCCTCAGCAGTCCTCCAGCAGTGCCTTGCCTGACCCTCAGCAGTCCTCCAGCAGTGGCCTCACACCAGAATGTCATACCTAATGTCTTTTATTGTTTTATGCCTATTGATGGACATTGATAAATAGGATTTCATTAAAGAGGCTTGCACAGCATCTCTGAAGCATTTTTTTTTTAATTATTGAAATGTTGCATCATGGAGTGTGCCTGTTATTTGGCTACATTTTGTTTTAAAAGTAAAGGTTTACCTTTAACTGTATTCTTTGATAAAGATGTCACATAAAATATAAAGTGTCAATGTTGTCAAGTGAGAGTGATGTTAGCTGATATAAGTTCTATGATGATATGAATAATTGTTCGTTAAATTAATTCACATTTGTGTAATGTGTGGCAAATGTAAATTTGTGAAAATGTAACACATTATTGACTTACGCATGAATACGTCAGTAAGAGGAATTCAACCCAGGACACCCACGTGAAAGACACAGTACTTAACCACTCAACCAAAGTCCTTCTCTGTGACAGTTCTGGAATTCTTCTATTTGATAATGTCGTAAAGACAGCGGCTCAAAAGAATATTTTTAAATTACTGGAAATTTGTCAAAACTGACCAAGAACGTAAGGTACATTTTTTTTTGCTGATCTTGTTTTCGGACAACACAGATAGTCATGCGGGAGGTGTGCGGAACTGTTTTTTGACGCTCTGTTTACTTCCGGTACGTATTCTCTGTGACACGGCCTGTTTAAGCCACATCTAACCTTAACCCGGACCACGCTAGCCGCTGAAACCATGTTGCCCCAGTAACTCAGCGGGGACTAAGGTTAGCCAGAGTTATGGAACCGAACTCTCTCAAACTAGCACAGACTGTCGAATAAAGTCAGGCTTTGCGCTTAGCATTCGTGGAATACCCCTCTGGAGTGTGGAATTGGTCCACAGTGTGACAAACCTGTCCTAAGTTGAGGCGGTCCAACCACAGACACACATGTGCAAGACAGCTACTCTTGAAAATTCTTGTAACATTCACAACAAAATGTGTAAAATATGTAAATAATACCTTTTTTTTTTACTTTTAAGCCAGCAGGTTTGTTTTGACCCCAATCACTTACTGTGGAACATTCCAGAACCAGAAATGCTCCACCAGAAAAGTTACACAGTGAACCTTATTTAGCCTATTAGTTCTATATTACACTAATTGGACTCCTGTAAGCTTTAAGCTTTAAGCTTTTCTGTCATTATTTACACGGCTACAACTCTTATAACACTTCACAAGTAAAATGAATAGGCCCTTAAACACACAGAAGAACACTTAAGTGAATAATGTTGATTTATGACGCTAATAAGTCCTTATCTGGCCCCATCAAAATCATTTGGAAACTCCGCTCGTATTAATGTTCAAATATGACACGTTATAAATCGTTCTCAAGTTGTTTCCAGTTAATTCAAAATACACTGTTTTTAATCAGATTTTACAATTATTTCTGTTCCCTCTCTTTCCTCTCGCAGTGAATTAAACAGATGCTTGTTTCTGAGTTTTGGGTGATTTAGTGCAGCGTGGTCTCGGCTCCCGAGGGAGGCGTCCAGGAGGCATTTGGAACAGATACCCAAGCCATCTCAGCTGGCTCCTCTTGACGTGGAGGAGCAGCGGCTCTACTCCGAGGTGCTCCCGTGTGACTGAGTTCCTCACCATATCTCTAAGGGTGCACCCAGCCACTCTGCGGAAGAAACTAATTTTGGCCGCTTATATCCGCGATCTTGTCCTTTCGGTCATTACCCAGAGCTCATGACCATAGGTGAGGAAGGAATGTAAATTGACGTAAATTGACGGTAAATTCACCACAAAGGTCTGGTACAGCGACCGCATCACTGCCAATGCTGCACCAATCCGCCTGTCAATCTCACGCTCCATCCTCCCCTCACTCGTGAACAAGACCCCGAGATACTTGAACTCCTCCACTTGAAGCAAGGATTCTCCACGCACCCGGAGAGGGCAAGCCACCTTTTTCCGGTCGAGAACCATGGCCTCGGATTTGGAAGAGCTGATCCTCATCCCAGCCGCTTCACACTCGGCTTCAAACCACTCCAATGCACTCTGGAGGTCCCGGTTCGATGAAGCCATCAGGACAACATCATCTGCAAACAGCAGAGATGAGATCCTGTAGTTCCCAAACCGGATCCCCTCCGGCCCCTGACTGTGCATAGAAATTCTGTCCATAAATATAATGAACAGAACCAAACAAAGGACAGCCCTGGCGGACTCCAACATGTACCGCAAACAGGTCAACTTACTACCAAACACAGCTCCTGCTCCGGTCATACAGGGACTGAACAGCCCTTAGCAAAGGGCCCCAAACCTTATATTCCTAGAGCACCCTCCACAGGACCCCACGAGGGACACGGTCGAATGCCATCTCCAGATCCACAAAGCACATGTGGACTGGTCGGGCAAACTCCCATGCACCCACGAGCACCCGATGGAGAGTATAGAGCTGGTCCAGTGTTCCCCGGCTGGGAAGAAAACCACACTACTCCTCCTGAATCCGAGGTTCGACTATCGGTCGCATTCTCCTCTCCAGCACCCTGGAATAGACCTTACCAAGAAGGCTGAGGAGTGTGATTCCACGATAGTTGGAACAAAATCTTCGGTCCCCCTTCTTAAACAGAGGGACCACCACCCTGGTCTGCCAGTCCAGAGGTACTGTCCCCGACCGCCACGTGATGTTGCAGAGACGTGTCAGCCAAGACAGCCCTACAACATCCAGCGACTTGAGATACTCAGGACCGATCTCATCCACCCCCTGGGCCTTGCCAGATTTTCTGTCATTATTTACATGGCTACAACTCTTATAACACTAATAATCAAAAGTCTGCCAGCTACAGCACCTGGAGAAATGAACATGAATTTTTGGACCAGACTGGAAAAGGAATTTCTATTTTCTGATCTCTGTTGTAATTTTGTTTCCTCGTCACAAACAGACCTGGAGTTGTGTTTTGTTTCATTCACATGTTTGAGTAATCCTGCATTATTAGTCTGTCCACATCTCCAAAGCTCAAAATGCTCTGTTCCACCTTGTGCGAAGTGATAGTTTTCAAGTGAACAGCTCCTTTTACCTTTTTTGTTTTGTAGAGATTGGCAATGATTTTAGTGATGGTGTGTGGAGTTTAATAACACACTTCCTGTATTAGCACATGACATCACAAGGTGGTACAGAGTGTTTTCCATTTGAGAGAAGAACTCAGCCTAAATCTGCAGGGTTTGTGTGTTCAACTTGTGTGAACGCGAGTGTTTGGAGAGACAGATTAGCCGAGAGCACGTCGCACTAAATCACCCAAAACTCAGAAACAAGCATCTGTTTAATTCACTGCAAGAGGAAAGAGAGGGAACGCAAATAATTATAAAATCTGATTAAAAACGACAGTGTATTTTGGTTTAACTGGAAACAACTTGAGAACGATTTATAACGTCTCATATTTGAACATTAATACGAGCAGAGTTTCCAAATGATTTTGATGGGGCCAGATAAGGACTTATTAGCGTCATAAATCAACATTATTCACTTAAGTGTTCTGTGTGTTTAAGGGCCTATCCATTTTACTCGTGAAGTGCTCAAGTTCAATGACTTGTTTAAAGATGCACTGTGTATCTTTTTGGTTGGGTGTCCGTTACCTGCTTGTTTCCATGGAGATGTCATTGCTCTGCCTGGAATGTTCCACAGTATTACATTAAACAGCTGTACCTTACATTTATTCAATTACAGGTGGTTTTAGAGCTCAAAAATACCTTAAAGATCCCTTCTTGATGCTTTTATATGGCTCCTTAATGGTTCCCTAATACTGTAAATGAATCCTTCTTCAAAATCAACACTCAGTGCATGAGAAACAGAGATAAGATGAGAAAGAGTATTTTTTCTCCCTCAGAACAGGTCATAATGGGCGTTGTTGCTTGAATGCAAATGAGGAGAAAAGAGCTGGCCAATAGTAGAGGGTGGGGGCGTGGCCAAACTCTCCGCTCAGAGCTCAGAGCTCTCAGCTGATCCATTTCTGTGTTTTTGCACGGGGGAGAGATTTGAAGCGTTCCATTGAAAAATAAACACATTTCCACATAAAATAAAATTAAACCACTGCTGTTCAAAGGTCCAGAGGCTCAGATAAAGGACTTCCGAGCCTAGAAACACTCGGACGTGCCTCCAGGCAAATTAAAAAACGCATTTCGCATTGCCTAGCGCATTCGCAGTCCAAACTCTCTGGGCGTGATTTACAGAGACGCTGAGTACAGACAGACGGGGGTGGAACTGCATTTGCATTTCTTTTTTCGATCTGACGTCAATAAGGTGCCTTGTTCAAAATCGCCCGTTTGAGCTCCGATTTTTTGTAACGCAGAAAAGGATCGCAAATGCTCACTTTAGACATTTCACAACTTTTAACCATGGGGGGGGGGGGCCTAAACAGGGTAGGGGAGCTCACATTAACGTTCAAAAACCTCAGAAAGTGAAAATTTCATGCCATGGGACCTTTAAAAAACAGGCATTCTGACTGTGAGCGGGGTCGCCTCTTCACAGATCTGACCTGTAACTTGGTCTGGTTTGGTCTCCATGAAGATAAAAAAGGTTTAATGCCATACTGCGAAACATTCCAGACAAAGCAACAACATCTCTATGGAGAAAATCATTTAACGGACCCTCCACCAGAAAAGTTACACAATGCACATTTATGACAATGATTTTAATATATGTTTGTCTAAAAAGTGTGTGTTAGCATGCTAGTTGTTGATAGCTTTCTGCGCTGGTTTCTGAAACTAAAGGGTTTATAACCTTTATAATAACAGATTTTTGTTTAAAATGTGTGGTTTAAAGGCACATTATGAAATTTTCTAGTGGATGGTCTCTATGGAGATGTTATTACCTTACCCAGAATGCTACACAGTATGGCATTAAACTTCTCTATTTCCATGGAGATAAGCAGATTTTGCCACCAGGCCAGTTTCAAGTGTTCACAGTAAGAAGGCATGCTTTTCAAGGTATTTTAAAAATCAAATCAAATATATGTAAGACTAATGCCATAACATGTAATGTTCCAGGCAAAACAATAACATCTCCATGGAGACAAGCAGGTAATAAGCCATCCAGGAACCAGGAAAGTTATGTATTGCACCTTGAAGTCAAAATAGTCAATTCTTTTTAGTTTTCCTCCATGCATGTTTTTTCCATGCCAATTTAAAACATTTGTTGACTTATAGTTCTAACATATTTTCAATAATAAAATAAAAATAAAAATAAAAATAAAAATAAAAATAAAAATAAAAATAAAAATAAAAATAAAAATATAATAATAATAATAATAATAATAATAATAATAATAATAATAATAATGCAGTGTATTCGAAACACACAAAGCACTTCACAGAGCAGTATTCATCCACACTAAGATACTATTGTAGCCACAGCTGCCCTGGGACAGACTAACTGAAACGAGACTGTCAATCTGCACACACACACACACACACACACGCCACATTTATACTACGCAATGTTCAGCAGTTTTTCACACTGGCACCTGATTTTCCAGGCCCAGCTCTGCTCAGTTTCAGCGGTCAGACCAGATCAGACTCTGACAAGAAGGACCGGCCACTTTATTTGAACACATCAGTTACGTTTGGCAATAGATTTTCTTATTTTCCTGATACATTTTCTTATGAAACAGTTTGACAGTTTGACAATGTAAACATTATTTGTATTGAGAGCATGGTGACATTATGACTGCTTTAGCTGCTACCAGTGGACATTAAGTATGTATTTCCAGGCTTTTATAACGTATAATTAAAATAAATACTGATAAGAGTGAGTGAAATGTGGTCTGTGAGTCCACTGTGGTGGTATTAGACAGCCCCTCCCCTCTCCCAGCTGTGCACATCTGTCCCTGTGGCGCTCACATTAATCATGTGAGTGAGGCTTAAGCACTTCCTGTTTACAGTCACCATAACGATTAGCCCCGCCCCCTGCCACTCATGGGACAGTCTTGTTATGTCACCGCCCCCTGCTCCTGTAGTAAAACCAATTGATCGTGAATATTGATCAACCCAGATTATTTGCAGACATAGAGCAGAGTACACAGACTGTCCATTAGGAATAGACATATGATTGATTAATTTGTGGTAAATGTATGTTCAGGGTTAATGACGTTATAACATGTAATAGTAAACGTGCAACGCCCTGGTTTAGTATCAACTAAGGATGTTAGGGATGTTTTGTTTCATTCACACATGTCAGAAAATGTCAGAAAACAGCGTAATAGGGGCTTCTTTAAAAATAATAATCATAATAATGTTACAATTATTTTGAAGAAACATCACAGTATTATGATTATTCACAATTTCTGACACCAAACAGTGAAATCCTACATTCACTTTCTTTCTCATTTTCTAATAGATCCCCATTCCTTTAGAGAGCTTTATGAAATTAAACTTTCATTTCAATTAATGTGACATAAACAGACCCAAAAAGCACTTCGAATTTACTTAAAAGGCCCATAATTAAGCACAACTAATATAGGATTTTAAATTTTACTCCTAAAATGGTCACAATCGTAATTTTGTGGTTCTTAAGTATTCTTCAAAACTTCAGAGCTTTTAAACATATAATATTGGTTTCCTTTTCTAATTTTCCCACTTGGGTAAATGTATGTAGAGTGATTTGTGCATGTTTGAGTTATCTTTAACTGATATTCCTTTAACTGATACCTTTTACAATTAGTTTAGTAAAGAGAGGCAATTCCAGTGTTTTCATTCTGTTTGCTTGTTTTCCCTCCTCTATTTGTATCTCTGCACTCTCTTTCTCTTTTGCCTTTGCTCTCTTTGTTCTCTCTCTCTCTCTCTCTTTGAGGGTGGGTTTCCTTTGGGTACACTGGTTTCCCTGCTCAACATGGGTCAAATCCAATGAAAAGAGAGAGAGAGACAGAGAGACAGAGAGAGAGGCAGAGAAGGGGGGCTAGGGAAAGAGAGAGCGACAGAGAGAGAAAGGCAGAGAGAGGGGGGCAGAGGGAGAGACAGAAAGAGGCAGAGAAGGGGGGAAGGCAGAGGGAGAGAGAGACAGAGAGAGAAAGAGAGAGTGAGGGAGGGAATACTACTACTAATATCTACCATTATCTTGTAACCGGTATAATTACAATTAGTACTCACTCCTCTTTTTGTAACTGTATTCTCTCTCCTCTGTATTTGCTCTCTGTCTTCCCTCTCTTTCTCTCTCTCTCTCTGTCTTCTTTTCTCTGTCTCTCTCTGGATGGGTTTGACACCTTTGGGTGCTCCGGTTTGTTCGACCAACGCCAAAACATGCCCCATAGGTCAAATCCTCCAGCTAAGGCAAACCTGACCAACACTCGCTCAAGGTCTAAAGATGGGTCCCCTGCTCCTGACCCAGTGGTACTGAAGAAAGGGTCAAATGCAGAAGAATGAATATGAAAAGAGAAAGAATAAAGAAAGTACCTGATGCTTGAGCTTAACTGAGTTTGAATCCTGAGGCAGTGAAGGGGTTAAACACACGTGTGAGACGACACGCTTACACATGATGGATGAAGTGATGACAGTAACACACAGAGAAAGAGGGAGAGAGGAGGAGCAGAGAGAAAGAGAGTGGGGGTAAAGCAGGGGGATAAAGAGAGTGAGTGAAGTAGAGAGAGAGCGAGAGGTGGGAAAAGAAGGAAGGGACCATCAGCAGGAGAGATGGTGAGAGAGAGGATGAGACAAGAAAAGGAAAGAGAGAGACGAGAGGGAGAAGAGAAGAAGTGGGAGAGAAGAAGAGATGGACGGCTGGAGGGGAAGGAGGGGGCAGGGGAGGGAGGTGACAAAGAAGAAGGGAGAGAAAGAGAGTAAAGTAGAGAGAAAGAGCAAAGACACAAGGTGAAGGAGAGAGAGCAGGAATGCCAAAGGATGAAAGAGGAAATGGAGAGAGATGCAGAAAAGAGGTAGTGCAGGAGAGAGGGTGAGAGAGAAGAGGAGAGATAAGAGGATGACCGAAAAGAGGAGAGAAAGGGGAGCTTGTGATTGGACAGAGCGCTTGTATCCGAGTGGAGAGGAGACACGTGCTGCCTCATCACATGACTCTGCTGCCTGGTCACATGACTCTGCAGTCTGTATAGTTTTGTTATTTAAATATTCAACAGACAATATTCAATATAAGTAGATTACAGCTATGGACCACAAAGATAAATATGTACTTGAAATAAAAAAAATAACATTAAAAAAAGGTTGAATTAAATATATTATGTCACGTTTTTTCATTTACAGCTGTTGGTTTTCTAGTGAGAATTCTTATAACTGCTTTTCTATGGAGATGTTATTGCTTTGGAATGTTCCTCGATATGTATTTTTCTTATATATTTCGCAATTATTGAATTGCAGTTCAAAAATTCGACCTGCTTTCTTACTTGGACTTGCGTATCTGACATGATCATGAAACATGTGCAAATGTTAAACTTTATAATACTGATTTATTTTGTTTAATGTGAATAGGTCCAGTAATTACAGAGATACTGACCATTATAAATCATATCAACAAATCTGCCATCTGACAGTTAGATGGCAAAATCCTATATTTCACAAAACTGACTCTTGTGAGCTTTAAAGATCCCATGACATGGGATTCTTGATGCTTTTATATGGCACCTTAGTGGTTCCCTAATACTGTATATGAATCCTTCTCCAAAAATCAAGTCTCAGTGCATGAGAAAGCCTCCTGAAGACAGCCCCGTTCAGAAATATGTCTGTGAAACACTTTATTCTGGGTGTTGTTGCTTGAATGCAAATGAGGAGGACAGAGACAGGCCAGTGCAGCGGGTGGGAGTGTGGCCAAATATGTCACTGTTTCCTGGATTAGCACTGTGGTGTGCGCTGTCCCCACTTCCACGTTTTAAGCGCTTGGGACGCGCCTCATATATTCCTATGAAAAAAACAAAACAAATTTCCACAGAAAATAAAATTAAACCACTGCTGTTTCAGAGGTTCAGAGACTCGGATAAAGGACATCCGAGCCTGGAGAGACTCTCACGTCTCTTCTGGCAAAAAAAAAAAAAAAAAAATGCATCTCGCATTTCGTAGCTCGTTTGCGGTCCAAATTCTCTGGGCGTGATTTCCAGAGACGGGGTGGACATCCAGACGGGGGGTGGAAACCTTTCCCTGAGTGTGACGTCAGAAAGTTCCCTTGTTCAGAATCACCCGTTTGGGCTGTCTTTTTTTCAAATGCGGAAAAGGATCGCAATTGCTCAGTTTACATATTTCGCAACTTTTTCTAAACAGGGTAGGGGAGCTCACATTACATTACAGTTCAAAAACCTCAGAAAGTGAACATTTCATGCCATGGGACCTTTAAGTTATGTTAGAATGTTGTTACCTCCTCAAAAACAGACATGGAGTTGTGTTTTGTTTCATTCGCATGTTTGAATAATCCTTTATTATTAGTCTGTCTACATCTCCAAAACTCAAACCTATTAATTAACAGCTCCTTTTACCTTTAATTCAGTAGAGAATGGCAATTCCAGGGCTGACATTATCCAAATGAAGGTGCATGGAGTTTAAAAACACAGTGGAGCACATCCTGTATTACCACCTTGTGATGTGTGATGGGCTTTTATAAATTATGATGTCATGTGAACCCAACTTACTGTTCGAATCTGAATATGAAGGTTTAAAACAAAAGTTGAGGAGCAGTGACCCAAAAGTACTGATTGCCCCCCCTCCTGGGCATCATGTTTTCACACAGACAGTGTAGGTGTGAGGGGCTCTGCGGGGGGCTCAGGCAGCTGCAATTAAATCTGTTTTTCCATTCATCAGACACAAGAAAAGGAACAAAAGTACAAATGTACAAACTTAGAACAAGAATGAATATTAAAGAAGACAACTGTAGACGATTATTTTACATTCTGTTCATTGTAAATCACAACATTGATCGGTCCCATCTCCCACTTCCACACTTGTCTAAGCAGAGACGCCCAGACTTCCCTCACCCCAGACACTTCCCGTACGTCAGCTGACAGACAACTTATCCGGACAACTGGCTCCTCTAGACGCGGAGGAGCAGTGGGTCTACCCTGAGCTCCTCTGTGAGATTGAACTCCTCACCCTGTCTCTAAGGGAGCGACCAGCATTTGGACCATTTGTACTTACGATTTTGTCCTTTTGGTCATTACCCAAAGCTCATAATCATAAGTGACGGTAGAAACAGAGATCTAAACCAGGACTAAACCAGGGACCATAGGTGAAAGTAGCAGAAAATTGAAAGCTTCAGACTCAGCTAGGGTTGCCAACCGTCGCTTGAAAAACGGAATCGTCCTGTATTCAGAAACAAAAGTACGCGTCCCGTATCGCACTTTGTACTGTATTACCGTGTGAATCAAAAGTAGTGTCTAAAACAGGGGTGCCCAACACGTCGATCGCGATCTACCAGTTGATCGGTCTTGAGTACTACGACACCGGTCTTGGTCTCGAGATGATCGCGATCATATTTCTTTATGGCTGCTGCCGCTAGCAATAAACCTTTACCGGTGTACGGGGCCGTGCGGGGCTTCCCACTGCAGCCTGTGCGCTCGTCTGGAGCCGTGGACACTGCACGTCACTTTACCACACGTGCCCCCAGTGTGCGCAGCTTGTTCGCAACAGCGTGTACCTTTGCGCCCCAGCGTGTATCACAGAGCAGGTTAAACTTATAAAACATCCTACCTGTCCGTCAGCATGCCTCTCCTTTTCACGCTCTCTCCTCCTGCTCATAGCGCACACGCTCCCTCCTCAATGCCTCTGATTAAAAGTGCAAAGCAAAAACTAATCTAACTTAATGTTACAGTGTACGTACAGAGCAGGTGTACAGCACAGAGCAGGTCTACAGCACACAACATATGGTTGAATTTTGCCTAATAAAAGTGCACAAATGCATCTGTTTGTCACGACATGCATTTGGTAAATGTGCAGAGGCTGGTAAATACCACTACAAAACCTGTGTGGTACATGTGACTCCAGGTAGGAAGTTTAAAAAAAGTTGAACAAAAAAAAAAAAGATCAAAGAAGGGGTCCTCAAACTGTGGGTGAGGGTCCAAAAACGGGGCACAGAGTGTTTAAGTGCAGTGCAGTTTGCTTGGCTTATTTTAAGATTAAAATTAACATTTATCAGATAAAATGGAGATAGATTTATGAAAACTTATTTATGTGAGTCAGCCTTTTCCCACATGAAGATCATTAAGCCCAAGTACCGTTCCACCATGACAATTATCATTTAGAAGTGAGCTTGAGGCTGTCAGCAGTTACTGTCCAGACTACACATCCCGAGATTCCATCCAGTGCAGGTCAAATTTTGTGAAAAGGTAGTGCAAAGTGGGATCATCAAGAGGGAAAGGGAATTTCTTCCCCCAAAATAGATGGTTGACATCTTAGTTTTTCTTGGCTGGAATGACCCCAGAGTTCATCTCAGAGCATCTAGAGTTCAGGACTCCCCTAGCTTTTCGGTGACTTTCAAATTTTTTCACTACTGGTCACTTTTATCCCTGTTTATACTAATTTATACAGTTTTAAGTTAAGATATTTATTTTATTCTGTTAATTTTGTTATTTTGTATTAAAAATAAATAGCTGATAATTTTTTATTTTCCCTGTGTTCATATCACTCAGATATGCATCTAATTCAATTCAGGTTTGAGTCAAATAGTTAAAAAAATCACTTCACACATACAAAAAGGGCTAAAAAGATTCACTACACCATGAAGGGTGAGAGCAATCGGGCCGGCTGGTCCTGCCAATGAGGTGTCCCTTATTTATTTTTCAGGGAGTTGGCAACCCTAGACTCAGCTCCCTTTTCACCACAATCATTTGATACAGTGACCAAGATTTTTAATATCAGCCCTGGAATTGCCAATCTCTTCTGAACTAAAGGTAAACGGAAGCTGTTAACTTGAAAACTGCCTCTTCATGACTAGTAGATGATGATGCAGGGACAATATCAAAATCCCTCAATACTACAGTATATTTTCACGATTTGCATCTCACAGCTCAATATTTACGATTGCAATATTTTGTAGAGACTTAAAAAATTGTGAATATGCTACTTTTTCCTTTTAAAACCCTTGGAAAACCCTTGAAAAGCTGTTGAATGAAGAAGATATAAACAGTTATTTCTTCATGTAGTCTGCTATGATGACACCAAAGGATCATTGTCTATGTAGTTTCCTGTTTTTGCACCATGCTGGCAAGTTTGTTTGTACAGCACAATTCATACACAAAGTAATTCAAAGTGCTTTACAGAATGAGAAAGACCTTAAAATCACAAAGAAAGACATTAAAATCACCATATCTATTAATTTAAGTAAAGAGGCTAAACTGGATATATTGTAATGGCCTCTGATATTATTGTGAGACTTTTGACGATACAGTATCATGATATTTTGGTTATTGTTACATCCATAATGACTAGGGATGGGACAATAAACAATAATTTCATTTACCATGATAAATATGGTAGACAATAATCGTTCGTGGGACATTTTAAATAATTGTGATAATTGCCAATAAAGAGAATCACCATAAATCACCAGGATGTGCAAGAAAAAATCCATGATGTTTTCTTCTCATATAAAAGTAAGATTCTACAACAGTTTAAACATCCATTTTCTTCTGCTTATCCAGGGTCAGGTCTCAGGGGCAACAGTTTAAGCAAGGACTCCCATACTTCCTTCTCCCCGAATACCCCCCCCCCCCGACCCCCCCCCTCCGAGGGAGGCGTCCAGGAGGCATCCGGAACAGATGCCTGAGCCACCTCAGCTGCTCCTCTCAACGTGGAGGAGAAGCAGCGGCTCTACTCCAAGCCCCTCCCGTGTGACTGAGCTCCTCACCCTATCTCTAAGGGAGCACCCAACCACTGTGCGGAGGAAACAAATTTCGGTCGTTTGTATCCGCGATCTTGTCCTTTCGGTCATTACCCAGAGCTCATGACCATAGGTGAGGATAGGAACGTAGATTAACCGGTAAATTCACCACAACGGTCCGGTACAACGACCACATCACTGCCTACGCTGCACCGATCCGTCTGTCCATCTCACGCTCCATCGTCTCCTCACTCGTGAACAAGACCCCCGAGATACTTGAACTCCTCCACTTGAGGCAGGGATTCTCCACCCACCCGGAGAAGACAAGCCACCTTTTTCCGGTGGAGAACCATGGCATTTGGAGGAGCTGATTCTCGTTCCAGAGGTCCTGGTTCTATGAAGCCATCAGGACAACATCATCTGCAAGCAGCAGAGATAAGATCCTGTGGTCCCCAAACCGGATCCCCTCCGGCCCCTGACTGTGCCTAGAAATTCTGTCCATAAATATAATGAACAGAACCGGTGACAAAGGGCAGCCCGGGTGGGCAAACTCCCATGAAACCTCAAGCACCTGATGGAGAGTATAAAACTGGTCCAGTGTTCCGCGGACAGGATGAAAACAACGCTGCTCCTCCTGGATTTGGTCAGATTCTCCTCTCCAGTACCCTGGAATAGACCTTACTGGGAGATAACGACATTCTAACATGACTAAAAGCTCACAAGAGTCACTTTTGCATAATATAAAACCTTTAGTCATAACTTCTCTGGCACATTTCCTTGTTTTCTTCATGCAGCAGTCCTGTCATTTTGGCATTTTTCAGGTGTTATTGATGATGTTATTCTTAGGCACATTCTTGGTTCCTCAGTGTAAAAGCCGGTGGAGTTCACAGCAGTGTTGGTCTCTCTCTGTGTGTGTGTGTGTGTGTACTTAGCTGCATGTGTAGCATTCTTGTCATACACGTCTCAATGAAGCACGCCTGTTCAAAAGACCTCCTGCTCTTCACACCTCCTCACCACAATAAAGTAACGCACTGAAAGGTCCTATGTTACACAAAACTGACTCTTGTGAACTTTAAGCCACGTTAGAATGTGGTTACCTCTGCAAAAGCATATCAGGAGTTGAGTTTTGTTTCATTCACACATGTTTGAGTAATCCTGCATTATTAGTCATACATCTCCATTAGTTATTAGTTCTCATCATTAGTTATACAGTGGTACCTCACCTTGCGAAATTAATTCGTTCCAGAAGTGGTTTCGTAACGTGAATTTTTCGTAAGTTGAGTAGCTATTTCAATGGAAAAAGCCCGATTCGTTCCAAGGCCCCGATCCAAGTTTTTTTTTTATAGTGTAACTTTTTTTTATAGTGTAACATTGTGTTCTGCGTAGAGACTGTAGACCCAGGACTAAACGTGGACTATACCAGGTCTAGACCAAGGTCTAAACCTGGACTAAACCAGGACTAAACCAGGACTAGACCAGGTGGATTAAAGCGCCGCGCGCAGGTCTATTTCCTGGTTTCGTTTCGAGTCACGGCTGAGGCGAGCAGTGAGGGAGACCGCATGCAGTCTGAGTGCATGAACGAGACCTGTGCTCAAACCGTGCCTCCTCTAGACCTCCTCTAGAGGAGGCACAGGTCTAGACCACCGCGGCTCTTGCATGCGTTCGTTCATGCGCTCAGACTGCGTGCGGTTCCCCTCGCTGCTCGCCTCAGCCGTGACTCGAAACAAAACCAGGAAATAGACCCGCGCGCGGCGCTTTAATCCACCTGGTCTAGTCCTGGTTTAGTCCAGGTTTAGTCCTGGTTTAGTCCAGGTTTAGTCCAGGTTTAGTCCTGGTCCAGTCCTGGTTTAGTCCAGGTCTAGACCTGCTGGCAGCCCCGCGCCGGGTCATGCTGCGCTATCACAGGTGTCAGAGCGCAGTCTTCTCACCCCTCCCCCTTCCCCCCACACTTCACTATTAATAATTTTGTTGAAAATCTATGAAAGTTTGAGTGTTTAAACGAGAGACAAATGTGAGAAAAGTTTAAATCCAGTCTGAGAAAAGCGTATAATGTGTGTGGCTGAGCGCGCATTATTTGAATTTTTGAGATTTCGCGTTTCGTAACTTGAATTTTATTTCGTATCTAGAGACCAAAATTTACCGTGAAGGCGTTTCGTAACTTGAAATTTTCGTTTGTTGGGTCATTCGTAAGGTGAGGTACCACTGTACATCTCCAAAGTTCCAAATGCTCTGTTCCACCTTGTGATGTCAAAAGTTATTGTCCACAGGTAACTGAAATAAGGGAGATGAGAAACAGAAGCTAAGACCTTCAGAGAGATGGTTGTACAGCTTTACACAGGATAAGTCCTCCATCCTCCTCCTCTCCTCCTCCTATCTCTTCCTCCCTCCTCCTCAGCCTCCCCCTCCTTCCTTTCCTCCTCCTCTCTCTCTCTTCACTCTTCCTCTTCCTCAGCAGCAGAAGGAGGCCAGAGTTATAATGGGTTTATGAGGACAGTTATAGGTTTTTCGGCATGTACACACTTTAAATATTTAAAGAGAGGAAAATGCAAACTTGTGTCTCTGCTCCAGATGTGCCCTATAGAGACTGGTCTGTTTGTCCATGTTACTCAGGTTAGATCTGGTTAAAGTTTCACTATGGAACTTTTCTTTTGGAGAGTCCATCATCTGTTTGTCTCCATAGAATTGCTTTGTGTTGGGATCTATAATATGGCATTAAACATGTTTATATTGCATTTATTCAAAGTTATTTTTTTATTGCAAGAAACCGTAATTGAAAAACATAATTTCCAACTGTGAGTGGGTTCGCCTCTCTACAGATCTGGTTTGTAACTTAGCCTAGAATCTAGACAGGTCTCTATGTTGGACAGGTTTAATGTCATACTGCAGGACTAAACTTGAACTGTACCCGGACTAAACCCGGACTGTACCAACACTAAACCCGGAGTAGATCAGGACTAAACCCGGACTGTACCAACACTAAACCCAAAGTAGATCAGGACTAAACCCGGACTGTACCAGGACTAAACTCGAACTGTACCAGGACTAAACTCGAACTGTACCAGGACTAAACCCGGACTGTACCAACACTAAACCCGGAGTAGATCAGGACTAAACCCGGACTGTACCAGGACTAAACTCGAACTGTACCAGGACTAAACTCGAACTGTACCAGGACTAAACCTGGACTGCACCAGAACTAAACCTGAACTCTACAAAGACTAAACCCAGTGTGTTCCAGGAATAAACCTGGACTGTACAAAGACTAAACTCGGACTGTACCAGGACAAATTCGAAATGTACCAGGACTAAACCCGGACTGTATCAGGACTAAACTTGATCTGTACCAGGACTAAACCTGAACTGAACCAGGACTAAACCCTGACTGCACCAGGACTAAACCCAGAGCAGATGAGGAATAAACCTGGACTGAAACAGGACTAAACCCGAACTGTATCAGGACTAAACCCAAACTGTACCAGGACTAATCCCAGACTGTACAAAGACTAAACCTGGACTGAACCAGGACTAAACCCGGACTGTACCAGGGCTAAACCCAGACTGTACCCGGACTAGAGATTCTTATAGTCCACAGTAGCTGCAGTGGCTGTTGTGCAGAGGCTTGATCCAGGTCTTGATCCAGAAATAGAGCGTGAGTCAGGGCCAGAGCTCAGAGCGTGTTCTCCATCCACATGTTCCATTCTGTTCACGTATTAAATATTCATGTTCCAAACATGTGCAGAGATGTTTGGAACATGAATATTGGACCCTGGGACAACAGGAGGTAACACAAGGACGCAGGATATAGTTTTTATATACACTGTACATATGCTTTACACATGTGGTCAGAGGAGGTGATGGTGCAGATCCACAGCCCTGTTCCCATCAGTCACTGCACCAAATTAATGGAACAAATTAATAAATAACCATTAAACAACAAGGAACCACGTGGGTAAAAGCTGTAAAACATAGAGACATAGAACAACACTACACATGTTTGACCTTTGAATGCATGGATCATTTTAGGAGGAATAACCCTGGGACACTGAGCCACTACCAAATGCTTCATGTTGTGATACTCTAAATAGTCAATGGTCACATTTTTATGCAGCGCTTTTCCACCTTCACTCAAAGATCTTTACATCAAGGAACCACTCACCCATTCACACACATTCGTACACCAGTGTAACTTAAAAGTAATGCAACAGTAGTGTAATGCCTTACATTTTAAAAGCCAGATCCGAACCACCAACCTCTCTACCCATGAGCTCCTATAAGATATTCAGGTTTTCTTCATAGTTAAATACAAATTGAATTTATTAATATTCCAGAATCGTGTGAGTCTTGACTTGGTCAGGCAGGTCCCAACTCCACAAACAAGCAGCACATGAAGAAATTCTGATTCACTGTAACCTCCCTTTGCCTCCACAAGTCCTGAGTCTGTGTTTAGAGCCCGAGATAATGCTCACATCACATTTATTCCCCCTCTCTCTCGCTCTATCTCTCTCTCTCTGTCTCTCTCTCTGTCTCTCTCTTTGTCTCTCTCTCACTCTATCGCTCTCTTTCTCTCTCTTTGTTTCTCTCTCTCTCTCTCTCTCTTTCTTTCTCTCTTTTTCTCTCTCTCTCTCTGTCTGTCTCTGTTTCTCTCTTTCTTTCTCTTTGTCTCTCTCTTTCTCTCTTTCTCTCTCTCCCTTTCTCTCTCTCCTTTTCTCTTTCTTTCTCCCTCACTTTTTCTCTTTCTTTCTTTCTTTCTTTCTTTCTCTCTATTTCTTTCTCCCCCTCCCCTCCATGAGCTGCCACCTTAACGTGGTGGAGGGGTTTGAGTGCCTGACTGATCCCCGGAGCTATGTTGTCGGGGGCTTTATGCCCCTGGTAGGGTCACCCAAGGCAAACAGGTCCTGGGGGACGGGTCAGACTAAGAGTGGTTCAGAAGCCCTTATGTCAAGTCTTACATTGAGGTCAGATACGTCGCCTGGACTGGCGTTACCGGGGCCCCACCCTGGAGCCAGACATGGGGTGGGTGCTCGCCAGCGAGTGTCTGGCGAAGCCCGAAGGAGCGACGTGGAGCCGTCCTCCTGTGGACCCACCACCCGCAGGAAGAAACATAAGGGCCGGGTGCAAAGAGATCTGGGTGGCAGTCGAAGGCAGTTGCCTCGACGACCGGATCTCCGGACGTGGAGACTAGCTCTGGGAACATAGAATGTCACCTTGCTGGGGGGGAAGGAGCCTGAGCTTGTGCAGGAGTTTGAGCGTTAGATATAGTCGGCTTCACCTCCATGCACAGCTTGGGCTCTGGAACCCAACTCCTTGAGGGGGGCTGGACCCTCCATTTCTCTGGTGTGGCCCGTGGGGAACGGCGGCGGGCTGGTGTGGGCCTGCTCATTGCCCCACAGCTCAGCCGCCGTGTGTCGGAGTTCACCCCAGTAAATGAGAGGGTCGCGTCCCTGCGCCTTCGGGTCGGGGACAGGTCTCTCACTGTTGTGTCGGCCTATGGGCCAAACAGCAGTGCAGAGTACCTGGCTTTCTTGTTCTACTGGGGGACTTAATCACCCACGTGGGCAATGACACCTGGAAAGGGGTGATTGGGAGGAACGGCATCCCTGAACTAAACACGAGTGGTGTTCTGTTATTGGACTTCTGTGCTAGCCACACGAACACCATGTTCGAGCACAAGGGTGTCCATCAGTGCACGTGGCACCAGGACACCCTAGGACGGAGGTTGATGATCGACTTTCATCTAACCTCCGACCGCGTGTCTTGGACACACGGGTGAAGAGAGGGGCAGAGCTGTCAACTGATCACCACCTGGTTGTGAGTTGGATCCGTTGGCGGGGGAGGAAGCCGGAGAGACTTGGCAGGCCCAAGTGTATCGTGAAGGTCTGTTGGGAACGTCTGGCAGAGCCCTCTGTCAGGGGCACGGTCAACTCACACCTCCAGGAGAGCTTCTCCCGGATTCTGGGGGAGGCTGGGGACATAGAGTCCGAGTGGGCTTTCTTATCGACCTCTATTGTCGATGCACCCCGTAGCTGTGGTCGTAAGGTCTGTGGTGCCTGTCTTAGTGGCAATCCCCGAACCTGGTGGTGGACACCGGAAGTAAGGGATGCCGTCAGGCTGAAGAAGGAATCCTATCGGGCCTTGTTGGCTCATGGGACTTCTGAAGCAGCTGACGGGTACCTGCGGGCCAAGCGTGCTGCAGCCCGGGTGGTAGCAGAGGCAAAAACTCGGGTTTGGGAGGAGGTCGGAGAGACCATGGAGGAGGACTATCGGACGGCCTCAAAGAAATTCTGGCAAACCGTTCGGCGCCTCAGGAGGAGGAAGCAGTGCTTCACCAACACTGTTTACGGTGCGGGTGGGGAGCTGTTGACCTCAACTGGGGATGTTATCGAAAGGTGGAACGAATACTTTGAAGAGCCCTCAATCCCGCCGTCATGTCTTCCGAGGAGGACGCAGAGGCTGCAGACTCGGAGGCGGGCTCACTCATCACCCTGGCTGAAGTTACTGAGTATCTTAAGTCTCTGGATGTTGTAGGGCTGTCTTGGCTGACACGTCTCTGCAACATCGCGTGGCGTTCGGGGACAGTACCTCTGGACTGGCAGACCGGGGTGGTGGTCCCTCTGTTTAAGAAGGGGGACCGGAGGGTGTGTTCCAACTATCGGGGAATCACACTCCTCAGCCTTCCCGGTAAGGTCTATTCCAGGGTGCTGGAGAGGAGAATTCGTCCGATAGTCGAACCTCGGATGGAGGAGAAGTGTGGTTTTCGTCCCGGCCGGGGAACACTGGAGCAGCTCTACACTCTCCATTGGGTGCTCGAGGGTGCATGGGAGTTTGCCCGACCAGTCCACATGTGCTTTGTGGATCTGTACGGGGGTTCGGGGCCCTTTGCTAAGGGCTGTTCAGTCCCTGTATGACCAGAGCAGGAGCTGTGTTCACATTGCCAGTAGTAAGTCGGACCTGTTTCCGGTGCATGTTGGACTCTGTCAGGGCTTTCCTTTGTCACCGGTTCTGTTCATTAAATTTATGGACAGAATTTCTAGGTGTAGTCAGGGGCCGGAGGGGATCCGGTTTGGGAACCACCGGATCTCATCTCTGCTGTTTGCAGATGATGTTGTCCTGATGGCTTCATCGAACCGGGACCTCCAGCGTGCACTGGGGTGGTTTGCAGCCGAGTGTGAAGCGGCTGGGATGAGGATCAGCTCTTCCAAATCCGAGGCCATGGTTCTTGACCGGAAAAAGGTGGCTTGCGCTCTCTGGGTGGGTGGAGAGTCCTTGTCTCAGGTGGAGGAGTTCAAGTATCTCAGGGTCTTGTTAACAAGTGAGACCCAGGACACGCTGGAGGGACTATGTGTCCCGGCTGGCCTGGGAACGCTTTGGGGTCCCCCTGGAGGAGCTGGAGGAAGTGTCCGGGGTGAAGGAGGTCTGGACGTCCCTGCTTAGCCTGTTGCGCCCGCGACCCAGCCCTGGATAAGCGGAAGAAAATGGATGGATGGATGGATATTTCTTTCTCTTTCTTTCTTTCTCTCTCTCTTTCTCTTTCTTTCTCTCTTTTTCTCCCACTCTCTCTTCAAAAGGAGAAGAGTTTAGGAGTCTTTGAACTGGGGTTGGACAGAATAAAACAGGATGAAGTGACAGAGAAAACTGAGATAAAATAATGTGAAATCTGAGGAAGTGCAGCTGGAAAAAAAGGAAGAAAGAGGGAGTGAAGGGGAGTGGGAGATACAACAAGAGAAATAGAAAGAGAAGGAGATAGAGTAAGAGACAGAGAAGAGACAGAGAAGAAGAAAGAGAGGGGGGGTAGAGAGAGGGAGGGAGAGTAAGAAATGAAGAGAAAGAAAGAAGAAGAGAGAGCAAAGAAGGGGGAAGGAGAGAGGGAAAGAAAAATAGAGACAGACATAGAGATAGAGGGAGACAGAAGAATAGAGAGAAAAGTGAGAGAAACAGATAGAGCAAATGAGTTCGAGGGAGAGGGGAAGAGAGGAGAAAGAGGGCAAGAAGGAATGACTGCATATGCATTTGGGATGGGGCAAATCAGAATAAAACATTATTATTATTATTATTATTATTATTTATTTATTTATTTATTTATTTATTTATTTATTTATTTATTTATTTATTTATTTATTTATTTATTTATTTTTTATTTATTTTTTTTTTTTATTTTTTTTTATTTTTTTTTAACCAGGAAAGCCACAGAAAAGTTACACAATGCACCTTTACATTTTCAGAAAGCGCAACATATAGTATAGTCTCCATACTTGGAAAGGCATTTAAAACAATCTAGACAAAACAGAACATCTCCATGGAGACAAGCAAGTTAAGGAAACTCCACCAGAAAAGTTACATAGTGCAGCTTTAACAGACAACCCCTATTTTGTAATGTTACATTTTAAGAAAGCACCGGCATATCGGCTTCAAACTTGGAAAGGCATACAAAACATTCTAAACAAAGCACCATGGGGATCCTCTATAGAAAAGTTACACAGTGCAGCTTTAATGGAAGTCTTATTTGGAGTCATTTAGAGCAGCCTTCTCTCCTCCTCCTGTATTTAGAAGTGACTTTACTGATCTCACACAAGATAAATTCTTCTCTGCATTTAACCCATCCTGTTATTAGGAGCAGTGGACAGCACATTACTGCGCCCGGGGACCATCTCCATGATCTTCTTGCTTCGGTTTGGTCAGGACCTAAGCTGGAGGATTTTACCTATTGTGCATGTTTTGGGTTTATTCTATTATTTGTGAGTTGTTTCTATCCACAGAGGGACATCTGTTTGTGCAGTGAGCCTGGAGTTTCATCTGAGCCCAGGCGCCCTCATATTTGTGCTCAAAATGAAAGTCTCAAATCAAACTCACAGTTCAGAATCGATCACTGAGATGGCTGTTTCCATGGAGCTGTGATCAGAGCTCCCGGGAGCTGTTTAAGAGTTTGTGCAGGTTTCAGGTTTGTGCAGGTTTCACTTGTCTCCTCAACATAGACTTAAAGCTACACTGTGTAATTTTTCCTGATGAAGAGTCCATCGCCTGCTTGTATATGGACATGTTATTGCTTTACCTGGTTACAGTATGGCATTAAACTGTAGACTGTATACAGAAGTGGACTAAGAGAGCGCGGTGTCACCCATAATGTTCGGCTTCAGTCAAATGAAGCTCATTGAGGCCCGCTCTTATAGGACAGAATTAGGAGCCAAGTTTCATATTTGGAATTCCACCGTACGTGCATATCATAGCAACCAAAGAGCCAATCAGGTGCTTAGCAATGCTTTCCATCAAACATGTTGCATGGTTGTTATTTGTGTTACTTGTTGCCATTGTTGATGCCCTGAACCTTGTCATTAAAGAATATAGCTAGGGTTAGGGTTAGGGTTATTGCACTTAGATGTGGGAATGAGTTCTAATTATTCTTCTTGTTATTCTTCTTCTTGTTCTTCTTATTGTTCTTCTTCTTGTTCTTCTTCTTGTTCTTCTTCTTGTTCTTCTTGTTCGTGTTCTTGTTCTTCTTGTTCTTCTTCTTCTTCTTCTTCTTCTTCTTATTATTATTATTATTATTTTATTTTACTACTTATTTTTCTATTTTATTCTGATTTATACATATACACTTATTTTTATTTTTATAATGTGTCTCATTTGACACCGGTCTCTTGCTATATATTTTTTTTGCTATTCCATCTATTTTTGTTACTCTCTGTTATATTATATTTGATGAGTGAGCTACTGTACCCAAATAATTTCCCTTGTGGATCAATAAAGTTTGTCTGAGTCTAAGTCTAATGGCAGTGGAGCTGGAGAATTTGTTAATCTGGTCACTGTTGCAAACGGGACATGAGAGTTGTTACTGCAAATTTCCAATAATTTCAGAAAAGTACCTCTCTCTTGTTCTACCCAAACTGTGGTTGTACATGTGCATCTTTTCTCTGTAAATCTCATAGTGAATCTGGTCATATGGGACTGCAATGTAGCTCGTCCATTACAGAGGCCTTGTGCTAGCTTGTTTTTAACTTTTGTAAATATGTTTTCACTTTAGGTCTGCACTGAAAATCTGCTCAGCTCAACTCTGTTCCTCTAGACCGCTAAAATTGCTATTCGGGCTTTTACAGGGACCTTTAGTTCTTGCTTTCCCCTTTTCTGTATATTGTTAAGTACTGTGTAGGTGCGAGAGACATCACACTAATGCATAACAGAGCCTCACAGATTGTATTACGTAACATTATAGCACCAAAAGAGAACTTGCAGCGCTAAGCTAAAATGAGGACGTCTGGAGCATTTGGGTTAGAACAGTGTGTGTGGAGCGGAGAGAGCAGAGGGGGGCTGTTCCTCAGACACCTGCCCCTCCGCTGCACCGGGGGGCAGATGTGTCATAATTACCACTGTCCCCAAAGAACAAGAGGCTGGACTGAAACAGCAGAGAGGGAGAGAGAGGGTGGCCTCGGATAACCTCAGAAATGTGCCTGAAAGAGGCCGTTATAATAATACATAAGGCTAATGCTATTGCTAGAGTTGATGCTATAGTTCCTGGATTCAGACCACAGCTTACTCCATAGACTCTATACATCAGGGTATCCAAACTTTGAATAATGAGGAATTCTATCACGATAAACACAGCCCTAAAATGCATTCTGTAAGTTTTCCAGACCAGACCAACCAGACCAAGTTATAGATCAGATCTGTGGAGATTCCTCTGGTTTATATAAATGGCATGGATCTATTAAAGATCCCATGACATGGTACTTCTTGATGCTTTTATATGGCTCCTTAATGGTTCCCTAATACTGTAAATGAATCCTTCTTCAAAATCAACACTCACTGCATGAGAAACAGAGATAAGATGAGAAAGAGTATTTTTTCTCTCTCTGGAACACTCCATAATGGGCCTTGTTGCTTGAATGCAAATGAGGAGAAAAGAGCTGGCCAATAGTAGAGGGTGGGGGCGTGGCCAAACTCTCCACTTTCGGCTCTGAGCCCTCAGCTGATCCATTTCCTTGTTTTTGCACGGGGGGAGAGATTTGAAGCGTTCCATTGAAAAATAAACACATTTCCACAGAAAATAAAATTAAACCACTGCTGTTCAAAGGTCCAGAGGCTCAGATAAAGGACTTCCGAGCCTAGAAACACTCGGACGTGCCTCCAGGCAAATAAAAAAACGCATTTCGCATTGCCTAGCGCATTCGCAGTCCAAACTCTCTGGGCGTGATTTACAGAGACGCTGAGTTCAGACAGACGGGGGTGGAACTGCATTTGCATTTCTTTTTTCGATCTGACGTCAATAAGGTGCCTTGCTCAAAATCACCCGTTTGAGCTCCGATTTTTTGTAACGCAGAAAAGGATCGCAAATGCTCAGTTTAGACATTTCACAACTTTTAACCATGGGGGGGGGCTAAACAGGGTAGGGGAGCTCACATTAACGTTCAAAAACCTCAGAAAGTGAAAATTTCATGCCATGGGACCTTTAAAATAACATATACGTAGTGGCCACTCACTGGTATTACAGCGAGAAAATCCCCCCGGTCGAGAAAGAATTTTTCCCACAGAGCGCAATGTAATCACAAACTGCTCATGTTTGGCTGACAGGGCACCTACAACTTTAAAAAAAAAGTTGGATTTTGTGGCAATTTTTGATTTTCTGATCATAAACTCTTTCTCAGCTCGAAATCAAAAAACACTTTTTAATGGTTAGTCTGGCCACACTCTCTGAAGTGCTGATTGGTTAGAGCGGTCACGTGGTACGACATAAACGAGCATGTGAGTGACGTGAACGAGTCGAACTGTCATGAGCGAGCTGCAGATTTAGAGCCTGAGTCAGAAGTGCCCTGGAAGTGTAAACATGATCATTTATTCGATGCATGGACGAGCTAAAGAAAAAGAGACAAGGACCAGACAAAAACTACACGTACAGTGCAAGTACAGTTTTCTGAAAATGGTTTGTATACTTGTGTTAATTGATTTAAAAAAAAAAAAAGTTTACGTATCCGTGTGCGTGTGTGCCCATGTGTGTGTGTGTGTAGTTTTCCATACCACAAAAACCACATACAATGGGGTCGCCTCTGACGCCAGGACACAACTTAAAAAGATTCTTAGCCTCAGCAGGACTATTCTGGCTAAATAAAGGTAAATAAAAAATATAAATTAATATTTTTAAACCTTGGGCCCTAATTCTAAGCTCTACATAAAATCAAGGAATCTTTCTATGTAATTAAAAAATTACATGAAGAGCAAATTTAAATGTTTATCTTGCTTGAAAAAAGCCTGTATTCTACTTGGATGATTATACATTATACACATATACATTATTATTAAACTTTAATCACCCAAAAGGAGCATTTATTATGAAGAATTATTCTGAAATGTAGATGCATATTAAAAAAATAAAAATAAAATTGTAAAACGTTACCTCCATGACGTTACCACATACAAAATGATTGAAAACCCACTCACCACGACAAGGTGCAGACCATGAGTGGGAACACAAGACCAGACTGTTTTCATTTTGGATGTTGTGTGGATGATATTATAATTTAAAAAAAACATACAATGAGAAAAGAGATTTTAAAGAATGTACTTGTCAGCTTAGCACTGAGCATACAAGATAACATTATGATCACTATGATAATGATTATTATTCATATTAATATTATTATATAGTTCTGATTTAGTCCAGGATTAGCTCCGAATTTAGTCCCAGTGATTAAACCGGGACATGCCCCTAAAACAGTTTTTATTGTACTCAAATACAAATGGTCATATCCCCATTAATTCAATAATCAATAGTCGTCTTAAAAGATATGTGAAAACTTTACAATAATTCATTAAAAAAAAATTCTGAAAAGTTCGAATGAAGTCAGTGATATTAAAAAGTCAAAAGTGTGAACCGGCTTGATTTCATAATGGATATATTTATAATAGATCCATGGTTTGAAGGCAATCTGCTCCACGGCGGGTGGCTCTGCTCCAGGGCGGGTGGCTCTGCTCCAGGGCGGGTGGCTCTGCTGCAGGGCGGGTGGCTCTGCTCCAGGGCGGGTGGCTCTGCTGCAGGGCGGGTGGCTCTGCTCCAGGGCGGGTGGCTCTGCTCCAGGGCGGGTGGCTCTGCTCCAGGGCGGGTGGCTCTGCTCCAGGGCGGGTGGCTCTGCTCCAGGGCGGGTGGCTCTGTTCACGTCAACTCTCCTGTTCAGGCTTTCTTGGCTCTCTGGGCACTCTGCAGGCATAGATCCATGACTCCGCTCTGCTTGCTCGTGCAAAGTCTCATGGGGGGAGCTCAGCTACGCAGGTTCAATCGGTCCGGAGCCACTGGATGTACCTCGCCCGGCTAGGCTAATCTGGAGTCTTGCGTCATTGAACTCGGCCCTTTGACATGAATGGGCAGCCATTTTGATTACCCAGGGCTTGATAAATGGACAGCATGGGTGCACTTCCGGATCCACCTCCTCTGGGTCCAATTCACTATTCATTGGAAAAGAAAAAAAAGATGCCACCCCTCTCTCTGTAACTGCTGCAGTGAGCCTCGTCATTGTGATTTTCAAATGTTTGTATTAACCCGCTCTACATGATCTTAGTGTTTTTATTTCACTATTTTGTATGTACATAAATTCCTATTCCTAATATGGAACCCCAAATTTGCTCCTATAACCGCTGGCCTTGGTGAGCTTTATTTGATCCGAGCGACATCACACTCACGCTCATCAGACTGAAATGGAAAAGGACAGTTATGGAACTAAAATTCGAAAAGAATATGTCAAAATCACCTTATAAAAGGTAGTAGGAAGATCAATTTTGACTTAAGTACAAAAAGGAAATGTGAAATAGCCCATATACTCCCGTTTTACTGTTGGACAATAAAGCAACTCACAATATATCTTATAAGTGTTCTGAATAGACCAGGGCTGTTTCTCACACCAGAATGTTATAGAGTTTGCATACTTATAATATAAAGTAATTAGCATAGTCCAATAATTCAATAATACACAGGATATATGTTATCACACATGTACACACACACACACACACACACACCTTGGTCCTGGTTTAGTCTTGGTTTAGTCCTGGTTTAGTCTCGGTTTAGTCCTGGTTTAGACCTGGTTTAGACCTGGTTTAGACCTGGTTTAGACCTGTTTTAGTCCTGGCTTAGTCTTGGTTTGGACCTGGTTTAGTTTTGGTTTAGTCCCGGTTTAGTCCTGGTTTAGTCCTGGTTTAGACCCAGTTTAGATCTGGTTTAGTCTTGGCTTAGTCCTGGTTTGTACCTGGTTTAGTCCTAGTTTAGACCTGGTTTAGTCTTGGCTTAGTCCTGGTTTGTACCTGGTTTAGTCCTGGTTTAGACCTGGTTTAGTCTTGGTTTAGTCCTGGTTTAGACCTGGTTTAGTCTTGGTTTAGTCCTGGTTTAGTGCCGAAATAGATGCAGAAATAATCTGATAATATGACTCACCCATAAGAATGCGGTCAGATCCATTCTAACAGTTTGCCGTGTTGTCTTTAATAATCCGGAGCTCCGGAGAAAAGGACATAATCCCAAACATATCCCGTGTCCCGAGGCGAGAGTTCCTTCTTACGTAGCATTAACGTAGCAAGTTAAAGGTCCCATGGCATGAGGTTTTTGAACGTTAATGTGAGCTCCCCTACCCACGGAAGCGAGCAGACAGCGGTGCCGAGCTGCGGGGGAAACCTGCCCCCCCGCTCCTTAGCCAATCTCTCTGTCCTATCTAGCCTCATGAAGACTGTCAGAGTCATATCTCATGCACTGAGTGTTGATTTTGAAGAAGAATTCATTTACAGTATTAGGGAACCATTAAGGAGCCATATAAAAGCATCAAGAAGTACCATGTCATGGGAACTTTAAGGATTCTTCTTCTCTTAGAAATGCCGCGTAAATATCAGGCTCACAGCTGATCGGCGAACAGGCGCAAACACAACAGCGGCAATCGTCATGATTGGTGCGTAATTATGCTGCAACATGATTGGAAGCTGGAGCGCACTGGCCGTTTTGACTTAAAACGGCGAAATTCGCCCAAAGTTTAGGGATTTTCATGCCTGATTGATAAAATGCCATAAGGGATGGAAGAAGGGATGCCCGTTTTAGAAGAG
Organism: Paratrypauchen microcephalus; assembly: GCA_036785185.1. NCBI lineage: Eukaryota > Metazoa > Chordata > Actinopteri > Gobiiformes > Gobiidae > Paratrypauchen > Paratrypauchen microcephalus. The sequence goes on along the minus strand of JAVJIX010000186.1, from coordinate 1,145,531 downwards.
GGATGATTTTGACTATTTTTTCCCACAGGGGGGATGCCACCCCCCCATCCCCCCTCAACTCGAGTACTGCTTACAGTACATGACATCACAAAGTGGAACTTGTATTTGAGCTTTGGAAATGTAGACAGACTAATAATAAAGGATTACTCAAACGTGTGTGAATGAAACAAAACACAACTCCAGGTCTGTTTTTGAGGACGTAATAACATTATAATATGGCTAAAAACTCACAAGAGTCAGTTTTGTATATAGGACCTTTAAGTATGACAAAGTTAATTCATATGTGTGTACTGTATACCCATGACACTGAAAGTTGCGAGTGAGATTTCCACTGGAGCGTGTGTGTTGCTAAAAGACAGCCATTTTCTGAGAGCTGCACAGTAATGGTTCACACAGTATTTGCAGCTTGTCACAGTTCTTTTCATGCTTTTCATCGACCTTTAAAAACATTCTGCGTTGCCATGGAGACCCAGCTGTTAGACCCCAGCCCACTCAGCCTCTGTACGTCCAAATGGAGTTTTATAATGGACACGGAAGGAAATGAATTACAGCATTTCACAGGGAAATAATGCATCTTATTTGTTATTTCTGCACGTTTTATATAGTTTTCTGTTTGTATATTAAAGGGCCCATATTGCGCTATTTTCTGATCCATGTTCTAATGTTGTTTCCTCATCACAAACAGACTTGGAGTTGTGTTTTGTTTCATCCACACGTTTAACACACATACCCTGCAGATTTAGGCTGTAGTTTTTCTCTCAAAAACACTCGAAAACACTCTTCCTCCCTGTGATGTCATGTGTTAATACAAGAAGTGCTCCACTGTATTTTTAAACTCCATACACCTTCACTAGAATCAATTGGATGATATCAGCATTGGAATTGCCAGTTTCTACTGATCTAAAGGTAAAAGGTAGATGTTAAATTGAAAACTACCACTACATGACATCACAAGATGGAATTGAGCATTTTGAGCTTTGGACGTATAGGCAGAGTAATAAAAAAGATTACTTAAACATGTGTGAATGAAACAAAACACAGGTCCAGGTATGTTTTTGAAGGGGTAACAACATTCTAACATGTTTTAAAGCTCACAAGAGTCTATTCTGGAAGTATTTCTGGAAGTAGAACATCATGGATTCTATGAAAGTTAAAACCATACTGTGCAATATTATGGTTATGGTATAATATAGTGCAATAAAAATAACCAAAATCATTTTTTTTGTCTAAAAGGTTACATACTGGCATAGCAATAACATTGTCGTAGCAACAAATATAGGTAACATACCCACCACCAGAAAGGTTAAGCAGAGCATCTTTTAATCCAGTCCAGTCAAGGGTGAAGATCAGGTACAGGCCCTTTACAAAGTGTACATGTTTTTTCTTTAATATCTGCTAAGGAACTAGCTAAGGAATAGCCTTGATACTCATTACTGATTCTGATACCGCAAAAATAACAAACTTTTCTTTTTAAAGATCCCATGACATGGTACTTCTTGATGCTTTTATATGGCGCCTTAGTGGTTCCCTAATACTGTAGGCTATATGAACCTTCTTCTCCAAAGTCAAGCCTTGGTGCATGATATAGCCTCTAGAAGGCAACGTATGCAGGATGTGCCTTTTTCACGGTTCATTCTGGGCGTGTCGCTTGAATGCAAATGAGGAGGACGGAGAAGGGCCAGTGTAGGCGGGTGAGGGTGTGGCCAAACACGGTCACTGTTTCTGGGTTTGGCGCTGGTTTCCGTGTGTGTAGCGGCAGTGAAATGGAGACGTGGAGAAGCGATCGTAATAAACTTCTCACTGAAAAGTTTTCAGTACGACCCTGAGTCTGATCCCGAACGCGAAGAAGTTGCAACTCAGCGGTTTCAGCAGGACATCACTGAATGGTTAGTTTGAAATGTTATGCAGGGCTCTCAAGTCTCACACTTTGAGAGTGTGACACACGCAATTCGACACGCCACACATGGTATTTCTCATGCTGACATTTTTTTAAGCAATTCAAAACTGTAGCCACTGTTCACAGCGCTTCTTCCGCGCGTTTTCAGTGAAAAAAAAGTCACTCGCACCCCTCCCCCCCGCTCCTCGGAAAAAAATTGTCACTCCCCTTTCCCCTTTCCTCCTCGGAAAAAACGCAGTCTCACGCACCACCCTCGTTTATGTTGTTTATGTATACTGTTATGGTTAGCATGTAGCCAACATAGCCTCTGTTAGCTTTTCAAGTTGTTCTGAGGAAGAACACTTGTCATGCTGTTAAATACAGAATTTATCAGCTAGCGGTGTAATAACTTCCCGGAGTCTAATGACTTAAGCTGGAGGGTTTTTCCTATGGTGCATTGCCCGGAGGAAATCCACCCAGACAGAGGGAGAACATGCAAACTCCACACAGAACACACACAGAAAGGCCTGGGCGACCTGGTCATCGAACCTGGAACCTTCTTGCTGTGAAGCATGAGCATTAGCCACTCAGCCACTGTGCCGCCAACAATAACATTCTAACATGTGCGCAAATACAAAGCCAGGATACTTAAGTACATGTAAATAATATTTACATATTATACATATTATGTATGAAATGTGCACCTACCCCCTTTTGTTATCTTTTCTTTCACTATGTTATAAATGTATGTATAATCTACATACATGTCTGCACTGGAGAATGGGCTGCTTTTAATCTCATTGTACATATGTACAGTAATAATAGAAGGCATTCTAATCTATGACTGTATTGATAAAGTGACTATGACTATCAATGATAAAGTTCTCTATGCCCACGTACATTGACGTCATGTTAACCCATGACTTCTGAAGATTTACCATCATTACATCTGTCTGTATTACCTTATATTTACCTGAAGATTTATCAAGTTCAAGTATTTTTTGGATAGGTCCCACTGTGGAAATTGTGCTACGATGCCCTCAGAAGCTGAGAACATTTGCTGCTTGGATACCTCAGGTAACACTCTAAATTGAAAACAACTTTGTATCTTCATTTGACAACTAGTTATGCCTAAAAATTAGGGATGCACGATATATTGTCATTAACATCGGTATCGACCGATATCGCCAAAAAAAAAAAAAAAAAATGTATATATATATATATATCGTATCGGCCCGATGTGTAAAAGTGGGCCGATATTAACGACCGATATTTGTCAGTACAGTAATCCCTCGAATTAACGTTTTCTCACATTTCTCTCTCGTTTAAACAGTCAAACCTTTGTAGATTTTCAACAAAATGTATTAATTAAGATTAAGATTAAGATTAAGCCTTGGCCTATTGGCCTCACACACAATGACACACGGGAGAAATTTGACTTCTGCATTTGACCCATCCTTTTTTCAGGAGCAGTGAGCAGCCATCTTTTTCGGCGCCCGGGGGGCAGTACCGTGAAGGGTCTTGCCCAAGGACCCACACTGGTTAGCTCGTTGCCCGGGGGGGATTTGAACCCACAACCCCCAGGGGGAAAGTCGGTGACTTACCAGTTGAGCTAACCAGCCGGTAATAGTGAAGCCCAAACCGTGCCTCCTCCTCGGGAGCGCGTCCACAGTCCCGAGAGACACGCAATCCGGGCACATCAAACCTCGACATGAACGAACGCAAGAGCCGCACGAAACCAGGCAAAGAGCCGCATGCGGTGGTTTAATCCTGGTTTAGACCTGGTCTAGACCTGGTCCAGTCCTGGTTTAGTCCAGGTTTAGTCCTGGTCCAGTCCAGGTTTAGACCTGGTTTAGACCTGGTCTAGACCTGGTTTAGTCTGTGTTTAGTCCTGGTCTAGTCCCAGTCTGGTCCTGGTCTAGTTCCAGTCTGGTCCCAGTCCCCTCCCCGCGTCCCCCATCTATAACATCAATCGGCAAAGGTCCCTTAGCCAATCAGGACGCAGAACACAATGTTACACTATTAAAAAAAAAAAGTTACACTATTTAAAAAAAAATTGAAATCATGTTTTGAAAAATTGAAATACATGTTTTGAAAATAAAAGAAGACATTCAAAAATTCATTTTGCACGATTTTCAGTCTGTATAAAATGTTATCTCAGAATTAAAAATAAATAAATATCGGTATCAGCTAATATCGGTATCGGCAGATAATGGCAACATTAATATCGGATATCGGCTAAAATTTTCACATCGGTGCATCCCTACTAAAAATGACACTTACCATTTCTAATCCTAATTAGGTTACTAGAAGACTACGTCAGGTCGAGGGACACCTCACATATATGGAGGACCATCCATCCTTTTTTTTTTCAGAAGTTAATAAAAGAATAAATAAACTGTTGACAGTTAATTCTACCCAAAAATCTAGAGCATTGTACCTTTTCATTTAATGGTGACAGCGTAAAGATTTATTTACATCACAGGAGAAAAAACACAAACCAATGATAATCTTTGCAAAACTAAATATTATTTTGATTGTCCAGCCACTACAGGCATCTCTCCTATTACTAATTTGTGAGCTGGTGCTGGGGCTTCTGGGTCGTTATTCCGGCTTGTGTGGTCCTACGCATCCGGTCAGTGTTGATGTGCTGGTCTGTGTAGACAAGAATGACAAATTAGTACTCCATTTATTACTTTGTATATACTCCAGGTGCAAGTTGTAAGAAGATAGAAGATAAGTATGTGTAGTGAAGAACATTAATACTTCAATATACCCATTATGAAATTACATCATTTATTTGGTTACACATTGCATATTTTACACACCTCAAAAACTCTTATTAATCTCATTCCAAATGCAACAAACCTGCAGTCACCTGCTAACAGCTCATGGATTTGATCACAAGACAAAGGTGGTGTTATAAAGTCCATTTCCAGTCTGAATTCAATTTGACAGAGTATGCAGTTATTGCTTTTGGCTTTGTACGGCAGACTAGCCTACTAACCGAGCTGATAGCTGTTAACTGCACTGCTAATCCAACACATTCTATCAGTAACAAACCAAAGGCGACACAAGCAATACAAGCACAGACACAATATCATGTAGTTTTATAGTTGACTTACTTGTTCGGTGTCTGTAGCTGATGCGGTGTGGAGAGTTGATACTGACCCAGGCTTCAGTTTCAGTCGATTTGCAAGTCCAGCTCTGTATTGTCCCATGAAAAAAAAACACTTGTCACTTGTCAACAACACTTGTCAACAACACGTACAAGTGTTGACAACACTGTCAACACTTGTACATGTCAGCACATTTCCACAGAAAATAAAAATAAACCACTGCTGTTTCAGAGGCTCGGATGAAGGACCTAAAACATACTCTTTTCTTCATCATCACATCCAGGGACAGAGCAGATGCCGTGCTTCACTTGTTTCGGAGCCCTCACGTCTCTCCAGGCAAAAACAAACTGCAGCTAGCAGCTAGTAGCTCGTAGCTCGTTTGCGCAAGGGCCGGTCCAAATTCTCTGGGTGTGATTTCCAGAGACAGGGGTTGGACATGCAGACAGAGGGGGTGGAAACCTTTCCCCTATGCCGTCATAAGGGGAGCTTCTTCAAACTCGCCCGTTTGGGCTGTCCTTTTTTCAAACATAGAAAAGGATTGCAATTGCTCGGTTTACACATTTCGCAACTTTTAGCCATGGGGGGGCCTAAACAGGGTAGGGGAGCTCATATTAACATTCAAAAACCTCAGAAAGTGAACATTTCATGCCATGGGACCTTTAACAGAATGTGGTTTTCAACATTAAATGGTAGTACTTTCTTTTCTATTTCCATGTAGCCTTATATCTGTGTGGTGTCCAGGTAGTTTCTATAGTGGTCTATGTCTAGCGTATTGCTAACCTGCTATCCGCCACTTTTCAAATAGGAAGTGAGCATGGGCGTGCTTCTGACTCCACCAAATCTGGCTTCAACTAATTTTGTCTTGAAAAAAACATCACCCCTCTCTCCATAACTGTGGTCAAGTTTGTCATTTTGGTCTTAAAATGTTCATATTAACCCGCTCTACGTACATGATCCTGGCGTTTTTATTTTGCTATTTTGTCCTTAAATCAAGATGTGAACATTAATAACAGACAAATCAGGTTCTTTCTTTCCCTGAGGTCGCTCTAGCTAGCATCAGCAACAGGTTTGATTGACAGTGTTGCAAAGCTCAGCTCCAAATCTGCCCCTATAAACCCTAGCCTTGGTGAGCCTCATTTGACTGGAGCCGAGCACTATGGATGACTTCACACCAGGGGCTGAACTGGCAATTTGTGCATTCCCCAGTCCAGTCCAAAAGTTCATAGTGACCAATACCAGTACTATTATCTGATAATCTGATAAGTTTGATTTTTATTACTTTATTGACACAGATGCCCTGCCACTCCTGTTCCATGGAAGCCTGCTGCAGTTTATAGTTTGGCTTATCGCTTGTGTTATTCTTATCGCATAAAACTTTACTGATCAGAGCCACCAGCTGTAAATACCAACTTTTATAGATATAAATATCTGATGTGAGGTTTGTGGTCTAATAAAAGTTGTGGTATATAATGCAAAGGTGAGAGATGCAGAACTACAAGTGTACAACCCTTTACCCTTCACCCTTATGTAACAGATACTACTCCCTACAACTCCCTACAACAACTCACCCTTATATTTGCCCCCAATTACATTTTCAAAGTTTGAACTGTTTATTTAAGTTTTGCATACCACAACTTTTACAAGACCTCAAACCTCACATCAGATATTTATATCTGATGTTGTAGGGAGGAGATATTGGGAGTATTATCTGTTACACAAGGGTGAGTTGTACAGTTGTAGGGAGTATTATCTGTTACATAAGGGTGAGTTGTTGTACAGTTGTAGGGAGTATCATCTGTTAAATAAAGGTGAGTTGTTGTACAGTTGTAGGGAGTATTATCTGTTACACAAGGGTGAGTTGTTGTACAGTTGTAGGGAGTATTATCTGTTACACAAGGGTGAGTTGTTGTACAGTTGTAGGGAGTATTATCTGTTACATAAGGGTGAGTTGTTGTACAGTTGTAGGGAGTATTATCTGTTACACAAGGGTGAGTTGTTGTACAGTTGTAGGGAGTATTATCTGTTACATAAGGGTGAGTTGTTGTACAGTTGTAGGGAGTATTATCTGTTACACAAGGGTGAGTTGTTGTACAGTTGTAGGGAGTATTATCTGTTACACAAGGGTGAGTTGTTGTACAGTTGTAGGGAGTATTATCTGTTACACAAGGGTGAGTTGTTGTACAGTTGTAGGGAGTATTATCTGTTACACAAGGGTGAGTTGTTGTACAGTTGTAGGGAGTATTATCTGTTACACAAGGGTGAGTTGTTGTACAGTTGTAGGGAGTATTATCTGTTACACAAGGGTGAGTTGTTGTACAGTTGTAGGGAGTATTATCTGTTACACAAGGGTGAGTTGTTGTACAGTTGTAGGGAGTATTATCTGTTACACAAGGGTGAGTTGTTGTACAGTTGTAGGGAGTATTATCTGTTACATAAGGGTGAGTTGTTGTACAGTTGTAGGGAGTATTATCTGTTAAATAAAGGTGAGTTGTTGTACAGTTGTAGGGAGTATTATCTGTTACATAAAGGTAAGTTGGTGTATCTCTCACCTTTGCTTGGTCACTGTGGCATTTTCTGATCATATTTGACTCAACAAGACGTTCTTTATTGCAATGAATAATTAGTTTAATAATTAAATACTGAGGTTTTTCATGCAGAGGGAAAGCCTGATGATAAAAAGGTGTATATAATTTGAATATGGAATGTTTAAGGTAGACGGCTGCTTAGTAGGCCTAAGTCAAGAATGATATCTCTCTGTATTTTTTGTGACATCACACTGAAGGGGGCTGGGTTCTTTATAGCAGAATGCTCATCAGTTACCATGGTTTCCCTTGTAAGCTCCCATATTAGTTTTGATACGTATGGACCATGCGTGTCCCTGATTGGCTAATCCACCTGTCAGTCACACCCATTTTAATTTAGGGGATTCATCTGTGATCAGACTCACACTTTGGTAAAATACTGAAGAAGTGCATATTCTACATCCTAAGCAAAGTGGATGCTCCATGTGGACGCTAAGATGTAAATGAAATAAATTGTATAGAGCAACACAAACGCCATGGAGACAAGCATGGTTAGCGCACCTTTAACCTCCTAAGACCCGGCCCATTTATTTGTGTCCTTTATAGTGGACGTTGAGTTAAGTTTTGAGATACTCTAGTTTGTCGCTGTGCTATAATTTAAAAACCCCCAAAACAAAACAAAAAAAAACTTTTTTTAAAATAAATAAATAAATTAATTAATTAATTTAAAATAATAATAAAATACATTAATTAATAATAAAATTAATTTATTATTATTATTATTATTATTATTATTATTATTATTAGTATTATTATTATTAATAATAATAATAATAATAATAATAATAATAATAATAATACATAATACATAAAAATATAAAAAATAGTACATAAAAAGACATAAATAAATACATAAATAAGTAAGTCAATAAATAAGAAATTAAAAGGGAGTCTAAAACCTTTTTGAGGCGACTGTCGAAGCAACTGTACAAGCTTGTCAAAAAAAAGGTTTTTGTTAAGTTGTTAACTTGATATGGATTTAACATTATTATTATAGTCCATTACAGAAGACATGTTACAACATTATGAATAAAAATAAAAATTAACAAAATGTAAATGCTAAGGTGTTAATTTACCTCCAAATAGAAAATTAAAATAATAATAATAATAATTTAGATACACTATTTTTCTTCACGTCCCAGGAGGTTAAATAAGCCTACATTAATCTTAATTTGATCTCACCCCAGTCCACCTTGCTGACAGCCAGTAGGAAAAGTACTACACACATTAAATGCTGTGATTACTACTACTGTTAATGACTTTATTATGTGTTTACTACAGAGAACACTTAAACCTGAGGAGAGATAGCGATAAGGAACTGAAAGTAAACCGCTCACTCACAAACCCAGCCACCTCTAAGTCACTGCAACTGAGTCCAATCATCCAGTCAAACTCAAAGGGCCTATATTACAGAAAATTGACTCTTGCGCTTTAAGCCATGTTCTAATGCTGTTGCCTCCTCAAAAACAGACCTGGAGTTGTGTTTTGTCTCATTCACACCCTTTATTATTAGTCTGTCAGCATCTTCAAAGCTTCTGTTCCACCTTCTGTATGTGTCATGTCGTGGTCGTTTTTAAATGAATAGCTGCTTTTACCTCTAATTCAGTAGAGATTGGCAATTCCAGGGCTGAAATTATCCAAATGTGTGAAGGTGTATGGAGTTTAAAAACACAATCGCTCACTTCCTGTATTACTACATGACATCACAATGTGGAACAGAGTGTTTTCATTTTGAGAGAAGAACTCCTAAATAAGAAGAGCCTAAATATGCAGGGTTTAAGTGTTAACAAAACACAACTCCAGGTCTGTTTTTGATGAGGAAACAAGATTAGAACAGAGATCAGAATATTGCTCCTCCAGATTCTACTGGCCATAAACCTGTCTCAGATCTAGACAAGGTTATTTGGTCACTTCATTATTCATGGTGCACTGTGTTCGTTGGGGTTCCGTCACCTGCTTGTTTCTATGGCTAAGGGCCCGTCCACACGACGTTTTTTGGTGGAAACGGAGAAGTTTGTATTCGTTTTGGCCTTTCGTCCACACGGCGCCGGCGTTTTGGGGAGCCGAAAACGGTGTTTTTTGAAACCAAGTTCCAGAGTGGAGAAATCTGAGAACGCCGGGGGTCGCATTGTCGTATGGGCGAGCAAAACGCGGCTTTTGGGAAAACGATGACGTCGCGATGCTCAACTCAGCCCGAAATACATCAAGCTGCCTTTCACGGAACCCGAGGTAGAGGAGCTTGTTTCGGGCTTCCGTCGTGTGCATGGCATGCCACAATGTTTAGGAGCGATCGACGGAACCCACATTGAAATAAAGCAGCCAACCTCCAACGTCACAGACTACATCAACAGAAAGGGCAAACATTCCCTAAACATACAAGCGGTGTGTCACTACAGGTACCAATTTATGGACGTAATTGAGAAGTGGCCTGGCAGTACGCACGACGCACGAGTGTTTTGCCAATTCAAAAGCTAAACGCGTATTTTAAAACTGGAAAGATCCCATCAATGAAAAGGCAGATAGTGGACAATAAGGAGCCCATACCAGTTTGAGTGTGTTGTGTGCTGTAAATAAAGAAAAACAGCATCCATTTCTTGTCTTTTTTATTGAATGAAAATTGACCTTTTACAAACAGGCACATGCAGTATCACATACAAAAATATATAAAAGCATTTCTGTTTTCTTTACACAAATTCACACAACTACATAGCTGCCCTTTGGTGATGGTATGGGGGTCGTGAGGTAAATCCTTCCCTGAAGCCGTGTCCCCGTTTGTATATTCTCGCCGAAAAGCCAACATAATGTCCGAGTATTTCCTTGGGCAGGACTCCCAGTCGACGTTATGCTGATACTGTTGTCTTATGTAATCCAGCGTAACCCGCAGAAGTAACTCTACTTCGTCATCGTTCCAAATGAGAGAGTCGGCTTTTTGTGCGATGGCCATCATTACCCTCTTGCTTGTTTATGGAAGAGAAAGGACTTTATGCGCATGCACTCTTTGTAGTATTGCATTTCCGGTGGCTCTGGCTGTTTCCTGTTTACAGCGCCACATATCGGTGTGGCGTATGTATTACATTGTTTTCACTCGGCGCTCCGTTTTCGCCTGGACGCAAATATTTTCTGATCCGACACGTGTGGACGCGTATTTTTTCCAACCTGCATAAAAGAAAATCCAGGAGCGTTGTCGTGTGGACGTAGCCTAAGTCTTTGCTCTGCTTAGAATGTTCCACAGTGTGACCTAAAAACAGCTCTACTTTACATTTATTAAATTACAGGTGGTTTTAGAACGGCGTCACCTCTCCACAGATCTGATCTATAACTTGGTCTGATTTGGTCTCCATGAAGATACAAAGGTTTAATACCATACTGTGAAACATTCCAGACAAAGCAATAACATCTCCATGGAGAAAAGCATTTGACGGAGCATCCACGAGAAAACAAGTTGCACCTTTAAACCTTGAGTACACACTTGAATTGCTACTGGGTCAATAAAGTCCCTATAACCTGTAACAGTAAATAGTAGTAGCTTATATCTTATCCATGTCCAAGGTCAACCATGTGGTCTCAGTGCCCTCTCCTGATAGGCTAATCTCACACATTTTAAAAGCACATGGCTTATTTGAACAGGCCTTTTCATGTCTCCAAACTCCTTAAACTGCTTAAAAAATATTTAGACTGATAAAAAAAAAAAAAAGCAGGAATCACAGTGAAATCAAGCTCCAGTCATGTTGATGAAAACATGGGGACTGGACTGGAACATGCTTTTTTTTTATTATTATTAATTTTTAAATCATTTAGCTTTATGCATTTTAACACCTTTTATACAGGGGGTCCTCGGGTTACGACGTAGATCCGTTCTTAAGATGCGTCGTAACCCGAATTTCGTCGTAAACCGGATTTTGCCTTTGATCTTCCAACCAAAGCACCAATAACATTTCCATCTCAATAATTAGACCACTACGCTGCTTGGTTATCACTGCCGCTTTCATAGGAGCAGATCAGAGCCCACATCAGGTACTTCCGCCCACATTGGGCACGCACACGAGGCCGTCTTCTTCTCCCTACAACCACAACAGAGCGTATTCTTCCGCCGTGCGCCGCGCGCCGTTCGCGTTTGTTTACATCTCTTACCACGCTAAACCGCGTAAGACGGAATGACGCGTAATATATACATATTTTTTTTAATGGGGGCGCGTTCGTAACCACGAAACGTCGTAAACCGAGACCGTCGTAACCCGAGGACCCCCTGTATATGGTTTGGCGGCACGGTGTCTGAGTGGCTAGCGCTCATGCTTCACAGCAAGAAGGGTTCGATCCCCAGGTCACCCAGGCCTTTCTGTGTGTGTTCTGTGTGGAGTTTGGATGCATGGTCTGGGTTCAATCCCCGGGTCGCCCGAGCATTTCTGTGTGGAGTTTGCATGTTCTCCCCGTGTCTGGGTGGGTTTCCTCCGGGCACTCCGGTTTCCCCCATCAACCCAAAACATGCACCATAGGTAAAATCCTGAGGTCCTGACCAAACCGAAGCAAGAAGATCATGGAGATGGAGATCCCCGGGCACAGTAATGTTTTGCCCACTGCTCCTAATAACAGGATGGATTAAATGCAGAGAAGAATTTCTCCTGTCTGAGATCAATAAAGTTGCTTCTTCTTCTTCTTCTTCTTCTTCTTCTTCTTCTTCTTCTTCTTCTTCTTCTTCTTCTTCTTCTTTGTCATGTTTATAAAATGTGCTATATAAATAAAGTGCATTAGATAAAAAAAAATAGAATACTTTAAAATCATTGGAATTTCAAATATAAAGGTGTACTATGTAACTTTTGGGGCTTACCTGCTATTCTCCATGTTCCACAGTATGGCATTAAACATTAATCTACAGTCAGGCCCGTCAACAGACATTTGGGGGCCTGGGGCAAGAATCCTTACCTGGGCCCCCTTTAAAGATCCCATGACATGGTACTTCTTGATGCTTTTATATGGCTCCTTAATGGTTCCCTAATACTGTAAATGAATCCTTCTTCAAAATCAACACTCAGTGCATGAGAAACAGAGATAAGATGAGAAAGAGTAATTTTTCTCTCTCTCTGAACACGTCATTATGGGTGTTGTTGCTTGAATGCAAATGAGGAGAAATGAGATGGCCAATAGTAGAGGTTGGGGGCGTGGCCAAACTCTCTGCTCTCCGCTCTCAGCTCTCAGCTGTGCGCTCTCTGATCCATTTCCGCGTTTTTGCGTGGAGAAGAGATTAGAAGCGTTCCATTGAAAAATAAACACATTTCCACAGAAAATAAAATTAAACCACTGCTGTTCAAAGGTCCAGAGGCTCAGATAAAGGACTTCCGAGCCTAGAAACACTCGGACGTGCCTCCAGGCAAATAAAAAAACGCATTTCGCATTGCCTAGCGCATTCGCAGTCCAAACTCTCTGGGCGTGATTTACAGAGACGCTGAGTACAGACAGACGAGGGTGGAACTGCATTTGCATTTCTTTTTTCGATCTGACGTCAATAAGGTGCCTTGTTCAAAATCGCCCGTTTGAGCTCTGATTTTTTCTAACGCAGAAAAGGATCGCAAATGCTCAGTTTAGACATTTTGCAACTTTTAACCATGGGGGGGGGGGCCTAAACAGGGTAGGGGAGCTCACATTAACGTTCAAAAACCTCAGAAAGTGAACATTTCATGCCATGGAACCTTTAATATAAATGAATAGGAAGAGGGTCCGTTTCAGGGGCCCAGAATTGGACCATCTCTGTCTACAGTATCTGGCACATCACCTGCATGATTCCACTGAAATAGAAAGTTAAAGCCATACTTCAGAAAATTCTCCATGAAGATAAGTACATTTTATGCCATAATGTGGAATATTATAGTAATATATTATATAATAGATTATAGAAACAAGCCGAAGCAGACCCTCCTTCGGGCCAAATAAGAGTCAGATCTTGGAGATGCAAGCCCGCTCCGAGAAAGGACTTCAGTTTTTCAGTGAATTAAATAAAACAAAACAAAAAAAAAGCCTACAACTATGCCAAATGCGTAAGTGACCTTTCAAATTTATACTATGAATACAAACTTTTTGACAACTTTCAGGGGCCAGAGCCGAGTTTTGCTACCACGGTAATGCTAACAGCAACTAGCATGCTAACAGAACACTTCCTGGTTTGCGGAGGATAAAATAAAACGCATTATAATTAGATGCTGGCAGTACGTAGTGGACTTATTTTCACCTCCACAGCTGCTTATGTCTGTACTGGGCAAGACACATTCTGCTCAGATATAAGAAAAAGGTGATACAGATTTAAGTGACAAAACATTTAAACAACATTATTATGAATGGTTTTACACACATCGAATGGAGGAAAAGTGAGTCGCTTTAGTGTTTGGTGCAGTTAAGTCTGTGGACGCTGTGTTGAGTTGTAATAATAAGAATAATAGGCCCAAAGCTGAGTCCAGATAAACACTCAGCTGCACTATCTGCTTTTTTAGGCCTGGGGTATTAATAGGACTCAACAGACTAAAGGTCAGAGAAAGATAAGTGCCAATTAAACCTGAGAAAGAAAGAGAGAGAGAGAGGGAGGGAGGAGAGAGAGAGAGGGAGGGAGGAGGGTCAAATGAGAGGGGCAGCGGAGGCGAGGCAGGGATTGCATGAGGAAGAAAGTTGGGAAGACGGAGAGTTGAGAAGGGGGATGAGGAGAGATGAGGTAAGAGAAAGAGAAGGGGGCAGATAGTGAGAGAGAAAGAGAGAGAGAGCAAGAGGGAGAGAGGGAAAAGAGAGATGGAGAGGTAAGGGAATGTGTGTGTGTGTGGGGGGGTGAGGAAGAGGAAGAGAGAGAGAGAAGAGAGAAAGAGGGAGAGAGCAAGAGGGAGAGAGGGGAAAGAGAGATGGAGAGGTGAGGGAATGTGTGTGTGTGTGTGTGTGTGTGTGTGTGTGTGTGTGTAGGTGTGTGTGTGTGTGTGTGTGTGTGTGTAGGGGGGTGAGGAAGAGGAAGAGAGAGAGAGAAGAGAGAAAGAGAGAGAGAGACAAGAGGGAGAGAGGGAAAAGAGAGATGGAGAGGTGAGGGAATGTGTGTGTGTGTGTGAGGGGGGATGAGGAAGAGAGAGAGAAGAGAGAGAGAAGAGAGAAAGAGAGAGAGAGAGCAAGAGGGAGAGAGGGAAAAGAGAGATGGAGAGGTGAGGGAATGTGTGTGTGGGGGGGAATGAGGAAGAGGAAGAGAGAGAGAGAAGAGAGAAAGAGGGAGAGAGAGCAAGAGGGAGAGAGGGAAAAGAGAGATGGAGAGGTGAGGGAATGTGTGTGTGTGGGGGGGTGAGGAAGAGGAAGAGAGAGAGAGAAGAGAGAAAGAGGGAGAGAGCAAGAGGGAGAGAGGGAAAAGAGAGATGGAGAGGTGAGGGAATGTGTGTGTGTGGGGGGGAATGAGGAAGATGAAGAGAGAGAGAGAGAGAGAGACAAAGAGGGAGAGAGCAAGAGGGAGAGAGGGAAAAGAGAGATGGAGATGTGAGGGAATGTTTGTGTGTGGGGGGGTGAGGAAGAGGAACAGAGAGAGAGAAGAGAGAAAGAGAGAGAGAGAGAGCAAGAGGGAGAGAGGGAAAAGAGAGATGGAGAGGTGAGGGAATGTGTGTGTGTGGGGGGGGTGAGGAAGAGGCAGAGACAGAGAGAAGAGAGAAAGACAGAGAGAGAGAGCAAGAGGGAGAGAGGGAAAAGAGAGATGGAGAGGTGAGGGAATGTGTGTGTGTGTGTGTGTGTGTGTGTGTGTGTGTGTGTGTGTGTGTGTGTGTGTGTGTGTGTGTGTGTAGGGGGGGATGAGGAAGAGGAAGGGAGAGAGAGAAGAGAGAAAGAGAGAGACAGAGCAAGAGGGAGAGAGGGAAAAGAGAGATGGAGAGGTGAGGGAATGTGTGTGTGTGGGGGGGAATGAGGAAGAGGAAGAGAGGGATAGAAGAGAGAAAGAGGGAGAGAGCAAGAGGGAGAGAGGGAAAAGAGAGATGGAGAGGTGAGGGAATGTGTGTGTGTGTGTGTGTGTGTGTGTGTGTGTGTAGGGGGGTGAGGAAGAGGAAGGGAGAGAGAGAAGAGAGAAAGAGAGAGACAGAGAAAGAGGGAGAGAGGGAAAAGAGAGATGGAGAGGTGAGGGAATGTGTGTGTGTGTGTGTGTGTGTGTGTGTGTGTGTGTGTGTGTGTGTGTGTGTGTGTGTGTGTGTGTGTGTGTGTAGGGGGGATGAGGAAGAGGAAGGGAGAGAGAGAAGAGAGAAAGAGAGAGAGAGAGCAAGAGGGAGAGAGGGAAAAGAGAGATGGAGAGGTGAGGGAATGTGTGTGTGTGTGGGGGGGAGAATGAGGAAGAGGAAGAGAGAGAGAGAAGAGAGAAAGAGGGAGGGGAGGAGGGAGAAAGAGAACAAAAACGATAGAGTGGTGGACCAAGAAGAGAGAGAAAGAGAAGAGAGCACTGATCACAGAGACCCAGTGTTTGTACATGGGTCTAATTAAGAGTTCAGCTCATAATGAAAGTAAACTAATGAAAGAGACTACCACTTCATGACATCCCAAAGTGGAACATTTTGATGTCTGGAGATGTAGACAGATTAATAATACAAGATTACTCAAACATATGTGAATGAAACAAAGCACAGCTCCAGGTCTGTATTGCTTTGTGTGGAATGTTTCATAGTACGGCATTAAACCTTTATGTTTTCACAGAACCCAAACCAAACCAAATTACAGGTCAGATCTGTGGAGAGACGACCCCGCTCACAGTCGGAATGCCTGTTTTTCTGGGAATTTCTGAGTTATAAAACCACCTGTAATTGGATAAATGTAAAGTAGAGCTGTTTAATGTCACACTGTGGAACATTCCAGGCAGAGCAATGACATCTCCATAGAAACAAACAGGTGACAGACCCTCCCCCAGTGCATCTTTAAAGCTCACAATGATCCTTCTTGTGTAATATATTGGACTAGGACCTTTAATATTGGAAATGTTTTAACTAATTTCAGAGGTTATTACGGCAATGCCAACTAGTATGATAACAGTGTACTTCCTGATTCTATAATAAGAGAGGTGGTAGAGGACAAGGGAGGAGTTTAGGGCTGAGAGAGAAGCGAGAAAGAGGAAGAGAAAGAGAGAAAATAATATTATATTAATAATATTACATGAAAATAAATTCTGAATTTGTAAATTGAGGCAACAGTGAAGCGGAACAGGATTTGTTTTCAGTGGAGAAGTTTGGAAAAGCAGACCGCGTGCAGACATGACTGTCCAATCACCAGTGTTGTATAAAGTAGTGGAAAATCAAACTCAAGTAAAAGTATAGGTACCCCTCCCAAAAATGACTTTGGTAAAAGTCGAAGTCACTGACTGAAATGTTACTTGAGTAAAAGTCTTAAAGTATCTGGAACTTCTTGTACTTAAGTATGACAAGTAATGTAAAAATAAATGTACTCAAGTAATGTAAGTAAAAGTACAAGTAAAAGTATGAAGCAAAGGCAGTCTGAATTTAATATTTTTTAATGTTCCCCCCCCCCCCCCCCTTCCCCCTCCCCAAAAGCTTTTTATTTTATTTTATTTTATTTTTTTTTTAATAGCAGTGCTGAAAATAAGGCATTTTTACATAACACCATTGAAGGAGTGTTTTTGGAGGAAGAGGGTTTTTTGCAATTGGGCCCTTAATTCTACTGTAAAACACCATGTTTGGCTCATCCATGGTAGTTTTGTGTCATATGGAGCACTGTCGAAGATATTGGGTTTGGTGATATCCATGAAACGCCGTCCTATGAGCAAGTAAATGCAGGCACAAAATACGTTATACGAATCCTTCATATCAGCGTAAGAGAACATTGTGTTTAAGTACGGCCAGGGATGCTCATCGTCAGGTCCCCCTTCATTTGTAGCCGACGTGGATGCTGTCTCCTCTTCCATCAGGGATGTTGATTGATTAAACTAGCTGCATGAAACCAACAGGTGTAGGCTGATTGTCATGCACAAGTAGCGAACAAGCCCAGGCACGTCCTGACTTCCTTCAGTCAGTAGAGGTTTTTTTGTAACGAGTAACTAAACGGCACATTGAAAATGTATCGGAGTAAAAGTATGCAATTAAATTCGGAAATGTAGTGAAGTAAAAATAAAAGTTATAATTTTTTTTAAAACTCAAGTAAAGTACAAAGTCTCACAAAATGTACTTAAGTATAGTAGTGAAGTATTATTACTTCGTTACTATACAACACTGCCAATCACATTTGTTTATTTCAGTGCTGCATGTGAAACTAAGGAGCTCACTGGTCGCCCGTCATTTTGAATACAATCAAACTTCTCTCACCTCACATTTACATAGTTTAGTGCTTCACTCGTTTATTCTGTAGAAATCTGTGATGATTTGAGATGAATGAACCTCGCGTGTCTGATTGGCTAATCCACCTGTCAATCACGCCCATCTGAACCAATCACAGGCAACGCAGCAGTCTGACTTGTTTTTACAGTGCTCAATGGAGCGTGATCGTGTTTTTATACAGTACTTTTCCACCTTCAAGGCACTCAAAGATCTTTACATTCAGGAACCACTCACCCATTCACACACACACGCACACACACCAGTGTACGCAGACACTGGGGGTGAGGCGGGTTAAGTGTCTTGCCCAAGGACACAACGACACAGCATTCATGTCTGGTTCTGACCGCTTAACCAATGATGAATACATTTACAAATTTAAGAGGATAACGTTTGAACAAATATAAAAATAAAAATAAAAACTTGTATGTTATGTTACATGGTTTAGTCCTGGTTTAGTCCTGGTTTAGTCCTGATTTAATCCAGGTTTAGTGCTGGTTCACTTGTGGTTTAGTCCTGACATAGACTTAGATCTGATATCAGTTAATCAATGAAAATGTATAAATATAAATAAATGTTCTGCACTTTTGCCTCGTGTCCATGTCTCTAGCAGCATTTTAAAGTGCCTGTATAAAAGAAGCTCTTATAGGGATAACCAGTGATGAGGATGATGGGTAAAGGAAGCGTTGCCCTGGCAGCGTTAATGTGGGGGAGGAGCCAGATGTGAGGTCGCTCAGAGGACGAAGAGGACGAAGAGGAGAGAGAGCGAGCAGAGTCAGCACAAGTCCCTGACGCAGGCTTAAAGTACAGGGCACTAGGAGCCAAGGGACAGAGAGTGCACAGTTTATATTTATGACTGCTGCTACAGACTATATGCTGCACAGCAACACTATCAAAATCACATATATGTTCATTTATTTACAAAGCTGTTTTTCTTAATTGAATTCTTAATTTTTTAAAATTTAGTGTACTGTTGTTTCACGCCCGCCCAAAAAGCCTGTATGCTCCTCTGGTTGATGGTGGATACAGTGAAGGTAACATGGAGGTTCTGATATCCAAAATATATTGTCCATGACTTGAAATAAGACAGTTGCTAATAACATTCCATTCAGCTGTGGTTTCACGTACTAAACCAAGGCCTTCATTTACTGGTAATTGTAGTAAAGTAAAGTAATTGTAAAATAATTGTAGTCATACATTACAAATATTGTAAATGAAAATGTATTTTTTTTTCCCCAAATGTTCATCATTAATGCACTGTATTTATTTCCTGGCAAATCCAGAATGACATCTGTCTATTTTTAAACAGATCTCAGTCTGGTCCCCACACCCCCCACTGCGCCACTAGCCTGGTCAAACATAATCCTGCAATCTGATTTATGTGGTTTATTCTAGTAACTGAAGGAGCGAAGGAGCTCGTTGGTCACTTATAACCAGTACTCGAGTTGAGGGGGGATGGGGGGGGTGGCATCCCCCCTGTGGGAAAAAATAGTCAAAATCATCCCTCTTCTAAAACGGGCATCCCTTCTTCCATCCCTTATGGCATTTTATCAATCAGGCATGAAAATCCCTAAACTTTTGGCGAATTTAGCCGTTTTTAAGTCAAAATGGCCAGTGCGCTCCAGCTTCCAATCATGTTGCAGCATAATTACGCACCGATACGCGCTCCCGCCAATCATGACGATTGCCGCTGTTGTGTTTGCGCCTGTTCGCCGATCAGCTGTGAGCCTGATATTTACGCGGCATTTCCAAGAGAAGAAGAAACTTTAACTTGCTACGTTAATGCTACGTAAGAAGGAACTCTCGCCTCAGGACACGGGATACGTTCGGGATTATGTCCTTTTCTCCGGAGCTCCGGATTATTAAAGACAACACGGCAAACTGTTAGAATGGATCTGACCGCATTCTTATGGGTGAGTCATATTATCAGATTATTTCTGCATCTATTTCGGCACTAAACCAGGACTAAACCAAGACTAAACCAGGTTTAAACCAGGACTAAACCAAGACTAAACCAGATCTAAACCAGGACTAAACCAAGACTAAACCAGGTTTAAACTAGGACTAAACCAAGACTAAACCAGGTCTAAACCAGGACTAAACCAGGTCCAAACCAGGACTAAGCCAAGACTAAACCAGATCTAAACCGGGTCTAAACCAGGACTAAACCAGGACTAAACCGGGACTAAACCAAAACTAAACCAGGTCCAAACCAAGACTAAGCCAGGACTAAAACAGGTCTAAACCAGGTCTAAACCAGGTCTAAACCAGGTCTAAACCAGGACTAAGCCAGGACTAAACCGGGACTAAACCAGGACTAAACCAAGACTAAACCAGGACTAAGGTGTGTGTGTGTGTACGTGTGTGAAAACATATATCCTGTGTATTATTAAATTATTGAATGATTATATGGACTTTTTGTTGTAAAAGCATTTCCATTTTAACAAAGTACCTTCTAATTCTGCCCTGCCCTGAAATACCACAGTGATGTCAGTGATGGGGGAGGGCTTAGCTTAATCCCCCCCCCCCCCCCGTTGGTGAAAAATGTCACCATCCCCCCGGTTTCATTTTACAACTCGACTACTGCTTATAACTGACAAACAAACTCAAATTTATCTCTCCTCAGATGAACAGCTTTTTCTGAAGAAATCTGTAATGTTTATTCTTTATGTTATTCCTACGTGTGTGTGTCCCTGATTGGCTAATCCGCCTGTCACTCATCTAAACTCAGAGCCATTCACTGCTGACCAGACTCACATCTTCGTAAAGTATTGGAAAAGTGTGTTGTGGATCTCACTATACAGATAAACTGCACTGCTCAAGAAGCAGGCCTACATTCTATTTCCTTCCCAAAATAACATTTTAAAACCTAAGACACATAACAACCAAGGGACTTTGGTCACATCTCCAAGTGGCCGTGCCTCTTTTATTCACTCATTTTCTTTCCATGTTAATGGATATTCATAAACCACATGTGTAATCTATATATGCAAAACAGGCCCTGTACTGTCAGAATATTGAGCAGAGAGGCCTTATCTCCCTTACAGCGCCTGCATGTTGAGTGGGTACTTCTCTGTACATGTGTGTACTTTGTTGTGTAGCAGTAGTAGTTTGTGTGTATGGTTACAGTGGGATGTATCATGTGATCAAGGACAAGCGTCAGTGCAGAGGTCAGCAGCAGAATGCCTCCAGTGTCAAGAGTCAAGAGGCAAAGATATGTTTAGTTCTGGTTTGGTCCTGGGTTAGTCCTGGTTTAATCCTGGTTTGGTCCTGATTTAGTCCTGGTTTACACTTGGTTTAGTCCTGGTTTAGTCCTGATTTAGTTCTGGTTTAGTCCTGGTTTGGTCCTGCTTTGGTCCTGATTTAGTCCTGGTTTAGTCTGACTTAAGTCCTGGTTTAGGCCTGGTTTAGTCATGGTTTAGTCCTGATTTAGTTCTGGTTTAGTCCTGGTTTAGTCCTGATTTATTTCTGGTTTAGTTCTGGTTTGGTCCTGCATTGGTCCTGATTTAGTCCTGGTTTAATTCTCTTTTAGTCCTGGTTTAGTCCTGGTTCAGTGTTCAGGCGTGGAGTTGATTAGGAGGGTCTAACACTCTAATTGTTGGTAGGGGATCAAATACTTATTTCACACAATGAAATGCAAGTATATGCATTATTCTTTAAATTTAATTAAATCCTACAAGCACTTCTGTCCTGCTTTATAGGCCCTATATTACACAAAATGGATTCTTGCATGCTTAAAACCATGTTAGAATTCCTCTGTAAACAGGTAAACATCTTTACATCTTTAACCCCTCTAACACTGAATTCTACAAACATGTTCTGAAATGCATGGGATTCTTGTATTAGTTTAACAAGTCACATTTCAAAGCCAAACCAGGACTAAACCAGGACTGAGTCTGGCTCAGTCCTGGTTTAGTCCTGGTTTAGTGACAGTTTAGTGTAGAGTTCAGTGTTAGAAGGGTTAAAGATGTAAAGATGTTTACCTGTTTACAGAGGAATTCTAACATGGTTTTAAGCATGCAAGAATCCATTTTGTGTAATATAGGGCCTATAAAGCAGGACAGAAGTGCTTGTAGGATTTAATTAAGTTTAAAGAATAACGCATATACTTGCATATATTTGCATTTCATTGTGTGAAATAAGTATTTGATCCCCTACCAACAATTAGAGTGTTAGACACTCCTAATCAACTCCACACCTGAATTAAACTCCTGTTTTTAACTCGTCACCTGTATAAAAGATGCCAATCAGACTCCAAACTCTCTAAAATGGATAAGACCAAAGAGCTATCAAAGGATGTCAGGGACAAGATTGTAGACCTGCACAAGTCTGGAATGGGCTACAAAACCATAAGCAAGAAGCCGGTTTTAATAAGACAACTGTTGGTGAAATTGTTTGAAAATGTAAGAAATACAAAACGGCCATCTTTCTACCTTGGTCTGGGGCTCAACACAAGATCTCACCTCATGGGGTTTCAATGATCATGAGAACAGTGAGAAATCAGCCTAGAACTACACGGGAGGAGCTCAAAGTCAAAAGTCAAAGTCAAAGTCAGCTTTATTGTCAATTCTGCCATATGTGTTCAACATACAGTGAATCGAAATTTCGCTTCTCTCTGGCCAAGTAGTGCAAAAAGACAGTGTACAAAATACAATATGAAGACAAAACACAACAAAAACTATCTAAGACAGAGATCTAAAGTTAAAACTAAAGTCTAAGATCTAAAATCTTAAAACAGTGCAACATAATAAATAAACTATACTATATACAGATTTCCAAAGTGTGCAGTGTGCATCAAAATGTGCAATGGAAGATACAGCAGTGACTTGGTCATGTGCAGTAGAATGTGCATTGGAGTTAAGATAAAATAAAAATAAATGTGCAACAGTAGTAATTCTAGTGCAATAACAGGAGTAAACAACAGTACTAAAAGCTTGTCAATGATCTCACGGCAGCTGGGACCACAGTCACTAAGAAAACCATTGGTAACACTTTGGTTAAAATCTTGCAGTGCTCGCAGGGTCCCCCTGTTTAAGAAGACACATGTGCAGGCCCACTTGAAGTTTGCCTATGAACATTTGAATGATTTAGAGAGTGACTGGGAGAAGGTGCTGTGGTCAGATAAGACCAGAATCGAGCTCTTTGGCCTTTACTCAACTCGCCATGTTTGGGGGAAGAGAAATGCTGCCTATGACCCCAAGAACACCATCCACACCGTCAAGCATGGAGATGGAAATATTGCTTTGGGAAATGGACAGAGCCATGCGCCATTAAAATCCTGAGTGACAACCTCCTTCCCTCCGCCAGGATGGGTCTTCCAACACAACAATGACCCAAAACAAACAGCCAAGGCAACGAAGGCGTGGCTCAAGTAGAAGAAGCACATTAAAGTCATGGTGTGGCCCAGCCAGTCTCCAGACCTTAACGCTATAGAAAACCTTTGGAGGGAGCTGAAGCTCTGAGTCGTCAAGCAACAGCCACAAAACCTTAATGACTGAGATGATCTGCAAAGAAGTGTGGTGTCTGCCACCCCTTCTCGTCCTCTTCTCTTTCCTCAATCTCTCTCTTTTTCTCTCTTCTACCCACTTACTTTTACCTCTCTCTCCCGCTCCCTCGTTCCCTTTCCTCACCTCACTCTCTCTTCACCTCTCTCTTGCGTTTCTCCCCGCTCTCCCTCCCTCTCTACACCTCCTCACTCCTCTCCACCTGTCTCTCTTGCGTCCCTTTGTCAGTCTCTTCTTCTTCCTAGCCTCAATTCTCTCCTCTCTCTCATTCTCTTCTGCTCTCTCTTCTGTTTGCCTTGACTCCTGTCCCCCTTTCTCTCTTTCTTTCTCTGTCATTACTCCTCTCCCATCTCTCTCTCTGTCCTCCTCCCTCCCTACCCCTGAGTTCCATATTATTATGCAAATTATATGGCGAACATGGCGAGTTGAGTAAAGGCCAAAGAGCTCGATTCTGGTCTTATCTGACCACAGCACCTTCTCCCAGTCACTCTCTAAATCATTCAAATGTTCATTGGCAAACTTCAAGTGGGCCTGCACATGTGTCTTCTTAAACAGGGGGACCCTGCGAGCACTGCAAGATTTTAACCAAATGGTTTTTAACCAATGGTTTTCTTATTGACTGTGGTCCCAGCTGCCGTGAGATCATTGACCAGCTCCTCCCGTGTAGTTCTAGGCTGATTTCTCACTGTTCTCATGATCATTGAAACCCCATGAGGTGAGATCTTGTGTTGAGCCCCAGACCAAGGTAGAAAGATGGCCGTTTTGTATTTCTTACATTTTCAAACAATTTCACCAACAGTTGTCTTATTAAAACCGGCTTCTTGCTTATGGTTTTGTAGCCCATTCCAGACTTGTGCAGGTCTACAATCTTGTCCCTGACATCCTTTGATAGCTCTTTGGTCTTATCCATTTTGGAGAGTTTGGAGTCTGATTGGCATCTTTTATCCAGGTGACAAGTTAAAAACAGGAGTTTAATTCAGGTGTGGAGTTGATTAGATTTGACAAATTTGATTGATTTGATTGGATTTGAATTGTTGGTATCGGATCAAACTTATTTCACACAATGAAATGCAAATATATGCAAGTATATGCGTTATTCTTTAAATTTAATTAAATCCTACAAGCACTTCTGTCCTGCTTTATAGGCCATATATTACACAAAATGGATTCTTGCATGCTTAAAACCATGTTAGAATTCCTCTGTAAACAGGTAAACATCTTTACATCTTTAACCCTCTAACACTGACCTCTACAAACATGTTCTGAAATGCATGGGATTCTTGTATTAGTTTAGCAAGTCACATTTCAAAGCCAAACCAGGACTAAACCAGGACTAAACCAGGACTAAACCAGGACTAAACCAGACCTAAGACAGGAGTAAAGCATGATTAAATCAGCACTAAACCAGGACTAAACCAGGATTAAATCAGCACTAAACCAGGACTAAACCAGGATTAAATCAGGACTAAACCAGGACTAAACTGTAACTAAACCAGGACTAAACCAGGACTGAGCCAGAACTGAACCAGGACTAAACCAGGACTAAAAGAGAATTAAACCAGGACTGAACCAGGACTAAACCAGGACTAAACCAGAATTAAATCAGGACCAAACCAGGACTTAAGCAAGACCAAACCCGGACTAAACCATGACTAAACCAGGCCTAAACCAGGACTTCAGTTAGACTAAACCAGGACTAAATCAGGACCAATGCATCTTGGCTGGTCTCCTGGGCCTTCGCGCTGTCAAGGGACATTTTTTCTCTCCTTTTCAAACTCTCCTGCAGTGTGAGCTGACTTGTCTTTGTGTGGGTTGCCTGTAATTCGCTGTATTGTGTCAGGTGAGGTGCCGTATCGGTTTGTTGTGCTAAATGTAGCCCTTTCCTTTCCACCCCTTGCAATCCCAAATTTACATATCCCACTGTTGGCTATGGCAATGTTCTTGCCATCAACAGCTCCTGAAAAAGGATGGGTCAAATGCAGAAGTCACTGTGTGTCATTGTGTGAGACCAATAAAGGCTTAATCTTAATCTTAATCTTTATAGTATTTCCAGACCGCAGACATACTCGCCAAACATTATAGCGTTCTTATATCGCTCATTATAGCGCTCTTCTTATCTCCTCTCTGTACTCGCGCTTTGCGCTTCGAGCTGCTTCCATGTATTTAACCAATAGTGTGTCATACCGCACGTGTTGATGTTTCTGTGTAGAGTCTCTTTCTGTGCCACCAAATAACCATAGATCTCATCTAGGATATGTTAAAAAATAATAAGAATATATACATATATCGGATCGGGAGGTAAAGTCCAATTCCGATTGAGTCCAAAACCACGTGATCGGGGCAGATTTCCGATCACGTGATCCCTACCTTTGACCTTTATTTAATCAGGACTGAGACATCATTATCTTTTCTTTTTTTTTTAAACATGACTCAAGACTCCATTATCATGACCTTTGACCTTTATTTAACCAGGGCATAGATGCCATTATCATAATTTTTATTTGAACACGACTCAAGACTCCATTATCATGTCCTTTGACTCTTATTTAACCCGGACTGAGACTCCATTATCACAACTTTTATTTAACCAGGACTCATACTACATTATTATGACCTTTGACCTCTATTTAATCCTGATTGAGACTGCATTATTATGACCTTTAAAGGCAAATTAACGTTTTTTTACAATCTGAGCCTTCTTTCGGCAATAAAACAAGTCGTTTTACTCACCCATAGCATTTTTCTGTCAATTGGAGCAGTATCGCAGAACTTATGTTGAGCCGTTCTGTTCTACTAATGATCCCGTATCCGTTAACATGGTGCTGTATCATATGCTCGGGGCATTACTTTGCGGTGTCCAAATAACACAAACTTTAGCACTTTTCAAATCATAGAAGCCCGATGTCTTAATGTAAGATTTCGTTTGGTCAAAAGTGGCCTGTAATCCGAGATTTAGCCATAGTTTCGAGTAGATGAGGACGCCAGTGCGCATGCGCTATCAGCTCCCGGGACCCAAACATGAAACGCAAAGCTGAAAACTATGGATAAATCTCGGATTACAGGCCACTTTTGCTTCAAACGAAATCTTACATTAAGACATCGGGCTTCTATGATTTGAAAAGTGCTAAAGTTTGTGTTATTTGGACACCGCAAAGTAATGCCCCGAGCATATGATACAGCACCATGTTAACGGATACGGGATCATTAGTAGAACAGAACGGCTCAACATAAGTTCTGCGATACTGCTCCAATTGACAGAAAAATGCTATGGGTGAGTAAAACTACTTGTTTTATTGCCGAAAGAAGGCTCAGATTGTAAAAAACCTGACTCCAAATGCTGCAGAGAGGAGCCTGTTCTACAAAATTTGACTGAAGTTTTGACAAATTTTCAAATTCTTCACTCTTTGAACAAACATTTGTGAAACCCAAAGTGAGGAACCTACAGCTGTGATACTGAGCACAAACAATACAACGGCATTGAACCCAGAACCAACTGCGAGACAAGACTCGTGCTCAGACAACTTAACCTGCACGGTCCATACCTCAAACATCTTTCCTGTTCACAATTGCACAAAGCGCTTTCCTTGTGCTCATTTTTCACAAGCTAAAACTGGTACTAAAACAGGGATGTAATGATATCTAAATCTCTCGATACAAGATTTTCTCAATATGTGATACAATTTTGTGAAGGGTAACCAAATTGTATATATGCTACTTTGCTTTTCTTGTCATAATCCATAAATATACAAAAGTAGCTTAGTTTTTTCCTCATGTAAATTGGACTGAAAAGAGCAAAGGATCATGGTCTATGTAGTTCTCTCTCTTTTTTTTGCTGTTTTAGCTGCACCATAACAATGAATTTAAGCAAAGAAACTCATAATTTGATATATTTGTGATGGATTTGTGCAACTTTAGACGATACGAAATCACGATATGTCAGTTATTGTTACATCTGTACACTAAAATAGGCTGAAGTACATCTGTTAGTACCAAACTGTTATCTTGGGAGGTTTGTTCAGTAACATTTGAATTGTACTCTAAGGGCCTGTTTACATGAGAACGCTTACGGGTAAAAACGACAAAATATTTTATCAGAAGTGCCTTTCGCTTACACAGTGACGGCGCTTTTGGGGCCTAAAAACGCAAAAATCTGAAACCACCCTCCAGAGTGGAAAAGTGAAATACTCCGCTGTAGCGTTTCCGTGTAAACTGCCCAAGACGCAAAACTGATCAGATCTGCTCACGTCGCGTACGCGTTTACGTCACATAGATGCGGCAAACAATTGTATAAATCGCGCCCACACACGTCTACAGTCTTTTCTCTTCTTCCCGTACAAGTCTTTCTCACACTCTCACAGCCACACAGACGCCAAGACAAGCGACTTCCGCATGAGGCACTTCAAATGTAAAACCCTATGTGATTTTATATTTTCTAATTCACTGTAATCCTCCTGTAATGTCACTATTTTCAGTACAATATTCAAAAACATGTCAACAAAAATACAAGTCACTGAAATGTTTGGAGCAGAACTTAACAACTCATTTAAAACGCAACTAGAACATTTTATTTTGAAGTTTTACCTTTCTCTTTTCCGGTACAGTCGTGGTTAGAAATGTAACTTGACGCTGTTGTGATGGGTTTTTTGTTGTTTTTTTTCAGTCTAGCGCCTCCCTTCGCTGGCTTTTGCATCCACTTTTGCATCTTCGTATAAACAAACATTTCCTGTTGAGAACGCTCGTCTAAACGCGATAAAAACCTGAAGACGAGACGCCACTTTTGCGTCTTCTGTTTTGATCGTCGCCGTATAAACTTAGCCTAAAGGTTGAAAATTATATTGACTGTCATTTATATCGACAATTTGGCAAGTTCAGAGAAAAATATAATTTGCATAATAATTTGGAACTCAGGGGGAGGGAGGGACGGAGGACAGAGAGAGAGAGAGATGGGAGAGATGTAATGACAGAGAAAGAAAGAGAGAACGGGGGGCAGGAGTCAAGGCAAACAGAAGAGAGAGCAGAAGAGAATGAGAGAGAGAGGAGAGGATTGAGGATAGGAAGAAGAAGAGACTGACAAAGGGAGGCAAGAGAGACAGGTGGAGAGGAGTGAGGAGGTGTAGAGAGGGAGGGAGAGCGCAAGAGAGAGGTGAAGAGAGAGTGAGGTGAGGAACGAGGGAGCGGGAGAGAGAGGCAAAAGTAAGTGGGTAGAAGAGAGGAAAAAGAGAGAGCGATCGAGGAAAGATAAGAGGAGGAGAAGGGGTGGCAGAGAGAGTAAAGGGGGTGAAAAGGAGAGAGAGAGAGGTGAGGGAGAGCAGAGTGAGGAAGGGTGAGGTGAGGAAAGGGAGTGAGAGAGAGAGAGGGAGATAGAGGAAAGATAAGAGGAGGAGAAGGGGTGGGAGAGAGAGGTGTTGGTAGGAAGGAGAAAGAGCGAGTGAGATGAGGGAGAGTAGAGTGAGGAAGGGGGAAGAGAGGAAAGGGAGCGAGAGAGAGAGAAAGAGAGAGTGAGAAAGAGAGGCAGAAGTGAGGATGGGTAGAAGAGAGAGAGAGAGAGAGAGAGAGAGAGAGAGAGTAAAGGGGGTGAAAAGAGTAAAGGTCAACAATATGATTTAAACAGATGGACATGGGTTAAAAGAAAGGTTTAGGTGAAGGTGAAGAAGAGGAAGAAGTGAATATGGTTAGGATCAGTCTCCAAGAAATGCAAGTACTGTAAGTCAAAGTAATGTCCCTACTAAGTAAGGAAACAGAGAGAGAGAGGGAGAGAAAGCGAGAGAGGAGATGGAGTGGAGGTGGGACAGCAGAAGAGAGGGAGAGAGGGGTAATAAGACTCCTTCTTCCAGGCGGGACAAGGCCGATTCAAGGCCACTTGGCCCCTGAGCGCTGTCGTCTCTGGATCAATGTGTTCACGTGAGGAGGAGGAAGAGGTGGAGAGGAGAAAGAGGAAAAGTGAGAGAGAGAGAGAGAGAGAGGGACAGACCGGTCCATTTAATTTGATTTGAGTAATTTGAGTAGTAAGTATGATAGCTATAAGGGGATGATGACACCAGACATTTGGAGTTCATTTGAAACAGGGACTTTCATTCACAATTAGACGTGGAATTTCCACACACATTTTAGATTGAATTTATCTCTACAGAACATAGCTGTTAACTTAAAAACTACCACTTCATGACATCACAAGATGGAAGAGAGCGTTTTGAGCTTTGGAGATGTAGACAGAATAATAAAGGATTACTCCCAAGAGTCACTTTAGTGTAATCGAGGAGCTTTAATCCCATTTCAGTCGTGTTCATGATGGACTCGCTCTCATGGTGAAGTTCTGACGTTGATGTCACAGTCGATCTTCTTGTGAGGCATATTCAGAAATCATACTCACTTTCCAGCTCTGTCTCTGTCTCCTCTTCCTCTCTCTTTGTCTCTCCTCTCCTGTTTCTCTGCTCCACACCTCCTCTCTTTCTCTCTGTCTCACTTTTTTGTCTGTCTCGCTCTCTTTCTCTCTCTCCCTTTCTGTCTGTCTCTTTCTCTCTGTCTCTCGCTCTTTCTGTTTGTCTATCTCTCTCTTTTTCTCACTCTTTCTGTTTGTCTGTCTCTCTCTTTTCCTATCTGTATTCCTTCTCTCTCTTTCTGTCTCTCTATCTCTTTCTGTCTGTCTCTTTCTCTCTGTCTCTCGCTCTTTCTGTTTGTCTAACTCTCTCTTTCTCTCACTCATTCTGTTTGTCTATCTCTCTCTTTCTCTCACTCTTTCTGTTTGTCTGTCTCTCTCTTTTCCTATCTGTATTCCTTCTCTCTCTTTCTGTCTCTCTATCTCTTTCTGTCTGTCTCTTTCTCTCTGTCTCTCGCTCTTTCTGTTTGTCTAACTCTCTCTTTCTCTCACTCATTCTGTTTGTCTGTCTCTCTCTTTTCCTATCTGTATTCCTTCTCTCTCTTTCTGTCTCTCTCTCTCTTCCTGGCAGTCTGGCTGTTTTTCTGTCTGTCTGTCTCTATCTCTTTCTGTTTTTCTTTCTCTCATTCTCTCTTTCTGTTTGTCTCTCTCTCTTTCTCTCTCTTATTCTGTCTATCTCATTCTATCTGTCTGACTCTCTTTCTCTCTCCCTCCCTTTCTGGCGGTCTCTCTTTTTCTCTCTGTTCTTTCTGTTTTTCTCTATCTCATTCTCTCTCTCTCTTTCTCTCTCTCTCTCTCTGTCTGTCTGTGTGTTTCTCTCTTTCTGTTTTGCTATTTTTTTCTGTGTGTTTCTCTCTCCCTTCTGCCTGTCTCTTGCTTCTTCTGTCTTTCTTTCTGTTCCTCGCTCTCTCTTTCTCTCTCTCTTTCTGTCGGTCTCTCTCTTTGTTCTATCTGTCTGTGTGTCTCTCTCTCTTTTTTGTCTGTCTCCCTCTCTCTTTCTCTCTCTCTCTCCCTTTCTCTCTGTCTCTTTCTCTCTGTCTCTCTCTCTCACTTTCTGTTTCTCTCTCCCTCTTGTTCTCTCTTTCTGTCTGTCTCTCTCGCTCTTTTTGGTCCATCTGTCTGTTTCTGTCTTTCTGTCTCGCTATCTATTTCTGTCTGTTGCTCTCTCCCTTCTGCCTCTTGTTTTTCTGTCTCTCTCGCTTTCTGTTTCTCACTCTCTCTTTCTCTCTCTTTCTGTCTGTCTCTCTCCCTCTTTGTCTATCTGTCTCTCTCTCTCTCTCTCTTTTTCTGTCTGTCTGTCTGTCTCTCTGTTTCTCTTTCTGTCTCACCATCTCTTCCTGGCTGTCTCTCTCTTTTCTTTCTCTCCCTCTCTCTTTCTCTCTCTCTCTCTCCTCTCCCTTCCTTTTCCTCTCCTCTTTCTCTCCTCCTCCTCTCCCTCCACCTCCCCTTTTCTTTTCCTCTCCTCCTCTCTCTTCCTTTTTCTCCACCTCTCTTCCTCCTTTCTCCTCTCCATCTCTCTGTCTTCTTTTTTTTTTACCCTTCTCTCTCTCTTCTCCTCTGTCCGCACCAGCTTGTTGAAAACCTCATGTGTTTTTATTTTCTTCTTAAATTTTGTCAAACTGAAACATTTTTGTGGCTTCTCTATGCAACCGCCACAGTGCCCCATCACCTGTCAGAGCTCCCCCCTCCCCTGCACCTGCCTGGGGTCACCAGCCTGGGGTCACCGGCCTGGGGTCACCAGCCTGGGGTCACCGGCCTGGGGTCACCGGCCTGGGGTCACCGGCCTGGGGTCACCGGCCTGCGGTTAACGCATTCATATAAGTTTTGTTTTTGTGTGAGCGAGTGTGTCCATGTTAAACAAGCAGAGCCACCGCTAACCTTTAGATACCTCTGTGAAAACAAGAGACCCAGAACAGAGAAAGAGGGAGGAGAGGAGGGCTAGAAGAGGGAGAGAGGGGAAAAGAGGAGGGGTAGAAGAGAGAGAGAGAGGGAGGAAAGGTAGAAGAGGGAGGAGAGAAGGGGTAGAAGAGAGAGAGAGGTGGAGAGGAGTGAGGAGGAGTAGAAGAGAGAGGGGGGGTGATGCTAGAGAGAGAGGAGGAGGAGAGGATTGAGAGAGAGAGAGAGAGAGAGAGGGAAAGAGAGAGAACGGAAAAATAGAGTGAGGGAGAAAGGTGGAAAAATGTGTTACCGTGCAGAAAGAGTAGGGCATTGGAGAAAGAAAAGAGAAAGAAACAGAATAGGAGAAAGAGGGATGATGAGAGAAAGCGGGAGAAAGAGATGAGAGAAAGAAAGAAAGAAAGAGAGGGATGAATCCAGAAAGGGGAAGACTGGAGATGAGTTTGTTTTGAATTCCTCCAAACCAACTGTCATAACAGAGTTGTGTAGGTCTCCCCATGAAAAGGACCTGCACCGCTAAAGGGGATTTTAACATGAACTCTCTGGATTTTTGGAATTGGTGTTTTTGTGCGGAACCCGGGAGGGCTCAGGGAAAAATCTTTTTTGAGGGGTGGCAAGAAAGCTTGCGCTCACTTTGCAAAGCGTGCCCTCCTTTTATTAAGTCGCGCGTTCGTGTAAGTAGAGCGTGTTCTCAGTTTACTCAGTCGTGCGCTCGCTGTATGAAGTCGTGCCCTCGTCTATCTAAAACGTGCTCTTGTTTAAATTTGCTCTAAATGCAGGGCTCTCAAGTTTTGAGCGGGGTCGTGCGTGAGACTGCGTAATTTCCGAGTGAACGAGTGCGAGTGAACAATTTTTCCCGAGGAGCGGGGGGGAGAGGCGCTTGAATTGCGTGAGAAATGCCGTGTGAGCGTCGAATTGCGTTGAATTTGTCTAAAGAGCAAACTTAAACTACAAAGCAACTAATGAGAGTTATATAAATGAAGTTATTACCTGATGGTTCTCAGTTTGTTTTATCATCACCGTCAGTCGCTGTGTGCGCTTAGCAGCTGAAACTAGTCTGCCCAACAACAGAACAATCTATTTTCTGATTGGCTGAAACTGAGATTTTTTTCCGGGGAGCGGGGCGGGGAGGAGGGGGGAGTTTTTTTCGCTGAAAACGCGCGGTGCCTGCATAAACTGAGCCACACAGACCGATTTTCTGGGCACAAAAAAAAAAAAAAAAATCAGCGTGAGAAATGCCACGTGTGGCATGTGAGCGTGTGAACACGTCGAATTGCGTGTGTCACACTCTCAATGCGTGAGACTTGAGAGCCCTGTAAATGTGTACACGAGATGTATAAAATGTGTGCTCGTTTTGAAATCGTGGCCACGCTTTAGTAAATTGTGCTCACGAGGTATATAACGTGGGCATGACTCAATTTTAGCGAGCGCACAGTTTTAGTAAGACGACTCCACGATTTAGGTAAACGCGCGAACGCTCTATTTACGTGGACGCGCGACTTAATAAAATGAGGATGCGATTTCAAAAAATGAGGACATGTTTTGCAAAGTGAGCACACGCTTTATTGACACCCCCCAAAAAAGATTCTCTGTGAGCCTTTACGGGCTCCGTATGTTTGTGTTTTTGTAGTTTAAATTATTTCTGAACTTATTTATTTTTATTTATTTTTTTATGTATTATTA
Organism: Paratrypauchen microcephalus; assembly: GCA_036785185.1. Lineage (NCBI taxonomy): Eukaryota > Metazoa > Chordata > Actinopteri > Gobiiformes > Gobiidae > Paratrypauchen > Paratrypauchen microcephalus. The sequence continues at coordinate 1,112,194 of JAVJIX010000186.1, read as the reverse complement.
TTATTATTATTATTATTTATTTATTTATTTTTTTTGGCAAAATGATTTCCAAGTGTGGTAAAATGCAAATAGAATGTATTTCTTTTACATTCCATTTGCAGTCTATCTAAACAATTCAAAAGATGCACTGTGTAACTTTTTGGTTGGGGGTCTGACACCTGCTTGTTTCTATGGAGATGTCATTGCTCTGCCTGAAATGTTCCACAGTGTGACAAACAGCTCTACTTTACATTTATTCAATTACGAGTGGTTTTAGAGCTCAAAAATACCTTAAAAAAACTGGCATTCTGACTGTGACTGTGGGTAGGATTGCCTCTCCACAGATCTGACCTTTAATTTGGTCTGGTTTGGTCGTGAACATAGAAAGGTTTAAGTTACTGTACACAATGCATCTTTCATATCAAGTCATTTGTTGGAAACACTGTCCTCTTTTGCCTTGTTGGAGTGTGCATGTGGGATCTAGGAGCGTGCGCGTGCATATGAACATGCACGTGGAGCCCAGAGGAAAACTACCAGACAAACTCGCTCTGGGATTTGCGGTGATTCATGTTTTGGGAATGACAATGTGTGACGCAATCATGGAAAGTTACTCCTGTCAGATACGTTGGGTAGTGGGAGTAGAAGTAGGAGGAGTGAAAGGGAAATAAATCCAAAACTGTTATTGTAAATTCGAATGAAAATACTTCATAAGAAAGCACAATTATTTCCAGTGTTCTTTTTTTGACCGGAAGTAGCGCCTCAAGTGGAGGAGTTCAAATATCTCGGGGTCTTGTTCACGAGTGAGATTCAAGATTCAAAGCTTTTATTGTCATATGCACACTAGTCATAGTCATAGTCATAGTTGCTTTATTGTCAAAAAACAATCATATGTACATGTACATAGAGTGAATTCGAAATTTAGTTTCCCCACTAACCAGGCAGGACAGTGATAGAGTGGCTAGGGGAGGGGCCGCTGCACTTGCACGTGCCGCCGACTGAAAGATGCAGAGTAGAAAAGATGCAATACACTCAATACAATTATACACAACATGTAATGACAGAAAACAATTGGACAGGTAACATACGGTGTCTTTTTCTTTGGTGACAAGAGGGAAGGGTGTGGGGCAAAGGAAAAGATCAGAAATCCATGAAATTGATTGCAAACTGAAGAAGAAGCAGACATCCTAAAAATAGACAGGGCAGAATTACTTAATACATGTGAGTGTGAGTCCAATAGTGTGTGGCAATGTTTTTGTAGAGTCTGTGAGATAAGCGGCAGCTGGCAGCCTTGGACGTGTCTGTGCAGAAGATGCAGTCAAAACAAAGTGAAGTCCAGGAGTTTCCAGGAGAATTGATTACAAAAGGGGAATGTAACATAATCGATACATTTTAGAACCCAGGCGAACAGACAATTTGCCAGAACTCTGGTTTCTGTCAGGTCCCCACTTCCTGCAGGTCTGTGCGACTCGCAATCCTCCCCCTGGCAGGTACGATAATGAATATGGACCGAGCCGCTCTTCCCCACAGCACGTTTCCCTTTACAATGAAATTCTTACTTTGGATGCCAAGAACATGCAAAAAAAAAAGATAAATAAGATAAAGAGAAGCATGTAAAAAAATATAATCTAATAGAAACAGGGGAGGATGGAGCGTGAGTTTGACAGGCAGATCGGTGTAGCGTCGGCAGTGATGCAGTGTCGCAGTGTTATAACGGGCTGAGCATCAGAAGATGTAAATTTGGCTCTGGGAGTGGAGGGAGAAACAGGAGTTACGTGTAGATGGTTCCACATATTAGACATATAGACAGCTGCAGTACATCCAGAACACTGCAGATCGGGTCCTAACTCCCTGGTTCAAGAAGTATGAGCACATGCGATCATGATTGATGATGATGCGATCATGATTTGTTTGCATTGTGTTTTTTTCTTATTCTGTAAAGCATTATGAATTACTTTGTGTACAAATTGTGCTGTACAAATAAACTTGCCTTGCCTATATTAAGACAAATAACAAAGAACAATTAACATATAAATTACCATTGAAAATATAACAGTTCAATCGATAAGTTCAACAAGCACATAATATACTTACTATCTACTTTACATTTATTCAATTCCAGTTGGTTTTGTAGCTCAAAAATACCTTGAAAACTGACTGTTCTCCACAGATCTGACCTATAACTTTGTTCTGGTCTTGAAGATAGACGGACCCTCCAACAGAAAAGTTACACAATACACCTTTAAGCATTCATCTGAGAAAACAAAGGTGTTGCCATGCATTTTTATTTGTCACAGTACAACTATTGAATACATGTCATAAATTCAAGATAGATTTATGGAATTCTCAGAGCAATAACGTCGTCATGGAGACACGCAGGTGGTGGACTCCCCCCAAAAAAATTCCGCACTGAACCTTTATTTATAGGTCTAAAATACTCAAAGAGATGGGGTACGTATAAAGAAGTTTTAAAGGTTTTGGTACTTTGCAGTGCCATCACGCTTTGGGTGTTTTACATGTATCTGTATGGTGGAATGTTCAGCAGTTACCATGGTGACAAGCAAACACTGTCAAAAATGTTGATTGTTTGAAAACTCATGGTCTAGTTTAGGAGTTTGATTTTCAACAAATAGATGGGAGTGACTCACTGAAAAGCAAAGCTCAGATTACAGTCTAACAAGCCTCAGATAGAGCAGTGCTTACAGTTAGCATCACACCCCCAGGGAATGTTGATTACAAAGTATCAATACCACAGACCCATTCGCACATGTACACTTGGTATTTTCTCTGAGTTAATGGTCTTTAGTTTGATTTCCATACAAAGTGGAAGGAAAGAACTGGGGGCTGTGTACAGCCTTGTACTGACACTCATTAAGAACACAGTAAAACGCAGACTTCAGATCCTATTACACATGAAGTATGGCCCTAAAGTACCCTAAATGTGACCATTTCCCCTCCCCTTAAAGGAAAAGTAACGTTTTTTTACAATCTGGGCCTTATTACGGTAATAAAACAAGTTGTTTTACTCACCCATAGCACTTTGGTGTCATATGGAGCACTTCCGGAGATGTTTTAGATTTGCGATCTCCATAATGTGAGTCCTTGGGGCACATGTTTGCCGTCTCCAAATAACACAAACTTTAGCACTTTTCAAATCATAGAAGCTCGATGTCTTAGTCTACGATTTTGTTTGGTCAAAAGTGGCCTGTAATCCGAGATTTAGCCATACTTTCGAGTAGATGAGGACGCCAGTGCGAATGTGCGGAGTGTGCTCTCAGCTCCCGGGACCCAAACATGAAACGCAAAGCTGTAAACTATGGCTAAATCTCGGATTACAGGCCACTTTTGATTAAAACAAAATCGTAGACTAAGAGATCGAGCTTCTATGATTTGAAAAGTGCCAAAGTTTGTGTTATTTGGAGCCCGCACGGGGCATATATTATATGAGAGAACGGAGTCAAAAAAACAAAGGGTCCCGTTGTCGCAGAGATTCTAGAAGAATAATTACCGTATTGGCCCGAATATAAGACGATGTTTTTTACATTGAAATAAGACTGAAAAAGGGAGGGTCGTCTTACATTCGCGGTCCCATGGCATGAACATTATACCCATTCTGAGGTTTTTGAACGCTAGATGTGCGCCAGATATCTTTAAAGCAAATGTTAAACACACCCACTGAGCATTTGCGATCCTCGGCTGTGTTACAAAAAATGATGCGGCGTTTGAACAAGGATTATTGACGTCAGATCGAAAAAAGAAATGCAGAATGCAAGTTCCACCCCCGTCTGTCCTGTACTCAGCGTCTGACTGTAAATGGAGAGAGTTTGGACTGCGAATTCAGCTAGGCAATGCGAAATGCGTTTTTTTATTTGCCTGGAGGCACGTCTGAGTGTTTCTAGGCTCGGACAGTCCTTTATCTGAGCCTACTGGACTCTTTGAACAGCAGTGGTTTAATTTTATTTTATGTGGAAATGTGTTTATTTTTCAATGGAACGCTTTCTCTCCCCCCATGCAAGACAAGGAAATGGATCAGCTGAGAGCTAGAGCGGAGAGCGGAGAGTTAATGCAGTTATTGGCAATTTTTTCTCCTCATTTTTCAAGCAACAACGCCCATTATGACCTGTTCTGAGGGAGAAAAATTACTCTTTCTCATCTTATCTCTGTTTCTCAACTGAGTGTTGATTTTGACCAGAAGCCATTCATTTACAGTGATTGCACTTTAGTTTAGCCATATTTAAAAGCATCAAGAAGTACCATGTTATGGGACCTTTAAAGCCTCCTCCCATTACCCTCCCTTATTGTCTCCAAAGAAAAGAAAAATAAATTATATTATTATTATTATTATTATTATTATTATTATTATTATTATTATTATTATTATTATTATTAATAATAATAATAATAATAATAATAGTAATAATAATAAAACGAAATAAAGAAGTAAATAATATTATTAATAACAATAAATTAATACAGATAGAATAACAGGTAAATAAAATAAAATAAAATATACACATAGACACACATATAGTACCCTATAATAAGTGAGAGTGAAATGGATATATTGGACATATGTATACACAGACATGCACACGACATACATACATATAACTGCATATGCACATACACTGACATGCTTACCCATGGAACGGAATGGAAGCTTTATTTGTCATTGTAAACAACGAGAAGACTTGGAAATGGACGGGTCCATGGAACTTAAAGAAGCCGACATGGGCGCGCAAACGTCCCACCTCTCTCTTCAGTGATACAAGAACATAAACAGAATAGAAAATGCAGATACAATCACAGTAGTCGCACACACATATGACGTAATACAGTAGAATGGTAAACACTGAGGTCTTTTTTTGCTTAGAAATAAATTACGAGAGGGGGGGAGGGGGAAAATCAGATGAAAAACAGAGAAATATATTATTGACAAACTGAGGCGGCAGACTATGTGAGAGGGCAGAGTGTTTTTATAAATACATGTCATCATGACCCAGCCAATTTATGCTATGTTCTTTTGATATCATGTGAGCCGTTGTTATCATAGCTGTGACCTTGGAACTGTTTAGTGCGAGAGAACGGAGTCAAAAACACAAAGGGTCCCGTTGTCGCAGAGATTCTAGAAGAATAATTAATTAGGGGAAAATGCACATAATCCATACACTTTAGAACTCAGATGAACGGACAATTGCTCCGAGCCCTGGTACTGCAAAGTCCCCAACTTCATGTCACCAAGCCGGGCCATTGAGACTCTCCAGTCCTCTCCTCCTGGCGCATAGATGATTGCAGACTGAGTTTCACACAGTTCCACAAACATATTCGTGATGGTATCCGAGCGTCACTGGGGTATCCACAGTAGAGGTAAGATCGGGCCTAAAAAATCCAGCCCGACCCGACTCGGACCGCGGGTATTAAAGCCCGACCCGGCCCGAGCCCGACCAATTAACTTGATTTGCAGGCCCGAGCCCGAAGCAAACCCGAAATTTCATATTTTATTTGTGAGGGGCGTTTTTTTGAAACAAATGATAATATAGATGTTTGACGATCATCAATTTTGCTAGTACAGCTGTTTAAATGCCTGCTCCGCGTCGAATGTTCCCCCTAATGTTTTATGTGTCTGAGCAAACACACTAACTCCCTGAGCGCTCCTTGGACCCCTGTGCGCGACATCCGACATGCACCCCCGCTACACGCGGAAAGAGCTGCGCGTGCTCGCGGCTTGCGCGTGCTCGTGGCTTACACCGGTAGAAGTTTAATACGAGACACATACTTTTGTTTCTGAATACTGGACGATTCTCCCGTATTCAGATGACCCCGCGGCTGAAAAAAAAAAGCGGAACTCTTTCATCCATGCGCTGCATAGGTTTTCTTGTGCGCTGAGAATGTGTGAGCAGTGCGCAACTGCACAGGCGCGCAGCTTATAGGGAACGTCGAGGTGCCAGTCTTTTTGCTCTCGTATGAAAGCAAAGCGCCACATTGACTACATTCAGCGAAGCCAACGCAAGTTTCTGTAGCATTTTCAACAATCAATTTGAAGCTTTTCCACACCTCACTCTTACCGGTGCGTGTTTGTCTTTTCAGTTCTCCTGTCTTTAGTTTATCCTTAACTTCTTGCTCCTCCATATTGGGGATACCAGGTCAAAATAGATGCGGACTTGCGGAGGGGAAGATTATTAAGAGCGGCTCCTGTTTAATAGTTAAATAGCAATTACCTTACAGCGCCTTCTCTGTTTTATCCAAAATATTTATTTTAAAACAAGTATTCCTTAGTTTAGTATCCACACATCGTTTTATTATACATTTTTATAAACATATATTTATTTTTTTTAAAAGTCAGCGAGAGAGAAGCCCGGCCCGAGCCCGACCCGAAGCAATGATTGACATTTTAGGCCCGAACCCGACCCGAAATTCGGGTCGGGTTCGGTCGGGCTCGGGCTCGGGCTTAAGATCTTACCTCTAATCCACAGATTGGATATTGTACAGTTCCTCAATCTGTGTCACCTTCTGATGTAGACCTTCCCTGGTCTTCAACAGCTCCACTGTGGTGTAAAATGACAGCCGACAGCTCGGGGGCTCTTTGTCCGCTACCAGCATTCTAATTCTCCGATGGATCAGAAAACATCCCCCAGGCCAATTCAGATGTCCTGCCATCAAAAATCCAAATAATAAATAGTTCCGGTCGTCTCTCCCGAACGCACATTTCTTTGTGGAAAAAAAAGCCAATTGCGTTGAGGGACCAGCTTATCAATTCCATAATTTAGAATTCGAAAATCTACTCCAACAAGAGAAATGTAGACAAAGACAAGAGAAAGGCACACAGACACAGAGCAGTAGATAAGGGAGCGAGAAAACAAGCAGCCGACTTCCAGCAAGGACACATACATACATTTTAAAACTCACCGCTACTTCCTGTAGTTTTTCTACTCACTTTTTCCCATAAACTGTTACTTGAAGGTGCACTGGTAACTTCTTAGTAGGGGGATCCGTCACCTGCTTGTTTTCATGGATATGTCATTGTTGAACCTTTAATGTTCCACAGTATGATATTAAACAGCTCTACCTTACATTTGTATGTATATGTGTATGTATATATATATATATATATATATATATATATAATTTATTTTTTTTTTGTTTTTTTTGTTTTCTCCCTGGCGGCACGGTGGATGAGTGGCTAGCACTCATGCTTCACAGCAAGAAGGTTCGGGTTGCCCGGGCCTTTCTGTGTGGAGACTGCATGTTCTCCCCGTGTTTGGGTGGGTTTCCTCCGGGTACTCCGGTTTCCCCCACCAACCTAAACATGCGCCATAGGTAAAATCCTCCAGCTTAGGGCCTGACCAAAGCATAAATAACAAAACAAAATCATGGGGATGGTCCCCGGGTCAAATATAGAAACAACTTCTCCTGTGCGAGATCAATAAAGGTCAATCCTCTAATCCTTGACCACTGTAAGGCGCTTTGTGCTACAATTTTGTATGAAAAGCGCCTTATAAATGTTTGATTGATTGATTGATTGATTGATTTAATAAATTGTAGCTGGTTTTAGACCTCAAAAATACCTAGAAAAACTGAGACTGACTGGGAGTGGGGTCGCCTCTCCACAAATCTGCCATGTAACTTAGTCTGGTTTGGTGAAGATAGCAAGGTTTAATTCCATACTCCAACATCTCTTTGGAGAAAAGCCTTTTAACAGAGCCTCCACCAGAAAGGTTACACAATGTATGTTTAACTGATGTAAAATAATGATAAAAATACTAAACATGAAAACCCAGTCATTGTAGCTTGGTTGGTCTGAGAGGGGCTGGTCCAGTGGTCTTGTGGTGAGGGGGTAGAGTGTGAAGGTCAGGCCTGGAGAGTGCTTTGGCCTCATGTGATACAGACAGGAATAGGAACAGGAGGACCAGAGGGGGCGGCAGAGAGCTGGTCCCCAGAGAGGAGGAGAGGAGAGGGGGATACTGAGGGTGGAGGAGAGGAATGTACAGCTGCACTAATGGAGGACAATACAGAAAAGTTTTACAACATTTGTCATTAGTGGGGGTACTCAACTTTTTAAAAAGCCGTTCTTAGGGTCACAATGAGACCCCTGTCTACTGTCTGCATCTAATTATAAAGCATTTTTATTGCACGAGAACCAGGAAGCGTGAGTTAGCATGTTGTTAGCATTACTGTGACGACAAAACTTTGGACTATTTAAAATGAACTCGTTCTGTTGTTCATGTTTTTGAGACTCTCACCTCTCACCATGAGTAATGACCAAAAGGAAAAGACGGCGGATGGCAGTCACACGGCAGGAGACACTGCTCCTTCACGACAAGCTGAGGTGGCCTGGGCATCTGAATTAAAGAAATAAATGCCTTGGGTTTCCTTGGTGGAGCTGGAGGAAGTGTCTGAGGTGAGGGAAGTGTGGGAGTCCTTGTTTAAACTGCTGCTTCATATGATGCACACAGCTGTTTCTGACAAGTTTGTGATCACTAAAATGTTTGAAGGTCCCATGGCATGAAATTTTCACTTTCTGAGGTTTTTGAACGTTAATGTGAGCTCCCCTACCCTGTTTAGCCCCCCCCGCTCCATGGTTAAAAGTTGCGAAATGTCTAAACTGAGCATTTGCGATCCTTTTCTGCGTTACAAAAAATCGGAGCTCAAACGGGCGAGTTTGAACAAGGCACCTTATTGACGTCAGATCGAGAAAAGAAATGCAAATGCAGTTCCACCCCCGTCTGTCTGTACTCAGCGTCTCTGTAAATCACGGCCAGAGAGTTTGGACTGCGAATGCGCTAGGCAATGCGAAATGCGTTTTTTTATTTGCCTGGAGGCACGTCCGAGTGTTTCTAGGCTCGGAAGTCCTTTATCTGAGCCTCTGGACCTTTGAACAGCAGTGGTTTAATTTTATTTTATGTGGAAATGTGTTTATTTTTCAATTGAAAGCTTCAAATCTCTCCCCCCGTGCAAAAACACGGAAATAGATCAGCTGAGAGCTAGAGCGGAGAGCGGAGAGTTTGGCCACGCCCCCACCCTCTACTATTGGCCAGCTCTTTTCTCCTCATTTGCATTCAAGCAACAACGCCCATTATGGAGTGTTCCAGAGAGAGAAAAAAATACTCTTTCTCATCTTATCTCTGTTTCTCATGCACTGAGTGTTGATTTTGAAGAAGGATTCATTTACAGTATTAGGGAACCATTAAGTAGCCATATAAAAGCATCAACAACTTTAACAATGAGATGCAGACTACACAGTGATCTGATTCTGTCACAATGTACTGCATTTACTCACACACTTAACAAGGAAGTAAATGCACAATTTCACCAGAGAAAGGTTGCATAATGCAGCTTTAATGTCCCTTTTACCCAGTCCTCCCTGAGTCCATCTTGAGTAAAACACGCCGTCACTTTCCTGTCTTCACTCTAGACTCACACAGATGAGATACATTCTCCCTCAACACCCATCTATTATTGAACACTGTCATTTTAGGCCCGAAGGTCAGAGCAGCAATAACTGCTGCTGCTCCTGTCTGCTCCTGTCAGCTCCTGTCTGTCCAGGTGAAACAAACTGAAAGAAGAAAAACTGTTGAAATTAAAGGAAAATGAATGTTTTTACAATCTGGACCTTATTTCGGTGACAAAATGTCATTTACTCACCCATTGTACTTTTGTGTCATTTGGAGTATTTCCGGAGATTTTGGAGTTTAGCGATATAGTCATAGTCATAGTTTGCTTTATTGTCGAAAACAATCATGTACATGTACACAGAGTGAATTCGAAATTTCGTTTCCCCACTAACCATGCAGGACAGTGATAGAGTGGCTAGGGGAGGGGCCGCTGCGCATGCGCGCGCCGCCAACTGGGAGATGCAGAGTAGAATAGATGCAATACATACAATCAGTGACAATTTAACAACATGTAATGACAGAAAAACAATTGGAGATATAACATACGGTGATCTTTTTCGTTGGTAACAGAAGGAAGGGTGTGGGGGATCAGATTGGAAATCAATTAAATTGATTGAACCGAGAGCAGAGATCAGACCTTAACTAAAGACATTTTCTACTCATTCATTTCTAGTGTCAGTTGTGTCAGTGAGTGGGTGCCATGTTTATGTAGAGTCCAGATAACAAACCACATTCTGTGGCCTTGGAAGTGTTCATGCAGGGAGGCGAAGTCAAAACACAGATAACCATTGGAGCCACACAGATTTTCACAGGGAGACATAATTATCCAGAGGGATTAATTAATTTAGCATTGATGAAATACATTTTTAGAGACCCAGGTAAACAATTTAGATTGAGCTTGGGTTTTGCCAGACCCCCATCTTCATATCGCCATGAAGATTCATGAGAGATCTCATTAGTTCCTCTTGGCGCACAGACTGCGCTGCGTTGGCTTTACACAGTTCTGTAACCATGCCCATGATGATATCCAAACGTCGAGATGTTTCCTTCGGTTGAAATCCTTCCAAGAGGTCCTCAACCTGTACCACTTTCTGATGTAATCCTTTCACGAGATCCCCACCGACTTCACAATGGCTCGAAATTGCTGCAGACAGCTTTGGGGACTCTTTGCTTGCTGCCAGCTTACACATTTTGCGATAGATCATGGACAATCCCAGGCCAATTAACAGATGTCCAGCTATCAGAAATCCGAATATGTAAATCTCCTCCACATCCTCCAGGTACATTGGTGCCAAACATACGACTTGCCATGCACGATACAAGTCCCTCGCATATCCAGCAGCAAAAGTACCATCCGGACACACCGCTTCTCCCTGAGCAGCACTCCTCCGTGAAAAAAAGAGTATCAATCGTGCTGAGGGTCCAGCTGATCACATCCATATTTAGGAATTTGGAAATTTGGAAAATCTGCTCCAAAAAGCGAGAAAATGACAAAAACAAGAGAGGCACGCAGACAACAGGAGCAATAGATAAGAGAGGAAAGAGAGAGACGTCTGCTCGCTTTGACGGATAGAAGGAAAAGGCCTCTGTTTAACATGAGTGGTCGGGGCATGCTGTTGCGGTCACCAAATAACACAAACTTTAGCACTTTTCAAATGACAAAAGTTCAATGTCTCTACACTTTCGTTTGAGTCAAAAGTGGCCTGTAATCCGAGATGCAGCCATGGTTCCGATTGGATGACATCATCGAGGACAGTGCGCATTCATTCCGCTACTTTGCTTAGAAGATGCTCATAACTTTTCTGTTGCGAGTGAGACATGGCTGAAGATTCGGACTTCGAGACTGAAGAGGACTTATTTGAGTATGATGGCCGTCCCTATCGTTTTGAAGCGGAGACAGTTTGAGGAGCCAGAGAACAGCCATCGGTATCACATTACTTCTCAGAATCGTGCACTGAATCCGCTGGCCTTCTTTCTTTTCCTTTGCTGGTAAAAAATTGTCCGGACTGAAGTGGGTACTGCAAACACGATGGTCCAAATGTCTTACAGCTTTGCCTTTCACGTTTGGGTCCATTCTCAAGGCAACTAGCCACAGCTTCAATAACTCCGGATCGTGATGAGGAAACCTGTGAAAACTCAACTTCGTCCAAGCTGTCATTTTGTTTTCACAACCGGGATAAATGCATGTTCGCACCATTTCGGGTTTTCTCAAGCAGAGATGTTTTCTTCTTATTATTCCTTTGCTTCTTTATGACTGTAACCGAGAGCTGAGAGCGTCGTCTTATCTGCAAATCAGCTGTGAATGCGTGCATGCGCGCTGTCCTCAATGACGTCATCCAAACGGAACCATGGCTGGATCTCGGATTACAGGCCACTTTTGACTCAAACGAAAGTGTAGACTAACACATTGAACTTTTGTCATTTGAAAAGTGCTAAAGTTTGTGTTATTTGGTGACTGCAACAGCATTAGGGATGCACCAATCACATTTTTTCACTTCCGATCTGATCCCGATACCTGAATTTGGATATCGACCAATACCGATACTATTCCGATACCAAAACTTTGTTTTCAATATTATCACCATTATTGTTAAACTACAAATAAACTCATCTCTACAGGCAAGTACGCCTATGATTAGGGCTGAACGATTTTAAGAAAAAATTGAATTGTGATTTTTCTGGCAGATATTGCCATTTCAATTTCATCCACGATTTCTTTCAAATTAAGTTTCAGTGCACATGAACATTTGCAAACATCACAGAAACTTACATCATACCATTCAAACACTAAATTCCACTAAACTGTAATGCAAGAATGAAAACTAAAGTCAATAATTTATTTCAAATGTAGTACTGTTTATTAAAAAGAAACATGCTGTACATAGTCTACATTGAGCGCTTGAGCAACCGCAGTTATTACGCCTGAAGAACTAAAAGAGCATCTGTCTTAAGTAGAGCAAAAAAAGTGGTGCAAGGTCAGTCTTTTATGGCTCAGTTGAGCTTAATTTTTGTATTTTACAACAAACGTATAAAATACAACATAACTTAAACTTAACTTAAATATAGCGATACTAAATATAGCAATGCTAATCGCGGCAGCCTTTCTATAACGTTTGTAATGTAAACTAGCCTTATGCTAACAGTTTGCCAGCTAACAACAGAGGGGAATACCTCTTATCCATCGTGCGGAAGAGACTTTTAAACCACTCTTTGGTCACCGTGTTTACGGCAGTCCTTATCTCCTGGTGTCGTTGGCTGCTTCTGTCATACGGAGTTACACTGGCAAAAGAAGTTGTACCTGTCTGTTTGGCCCGAGTATCACTTTTACTAGACTTTTCTCCAGACTTTCTCGCCCTGCACGCGAGTGACGGATTACGGACATTGATTAAATGGGGGCTAACACCAGCTTCACCAGCTCACGACTCCTCAGACCGCACGGGGCTACATAGCGTATTTGGGATGAGGGCTTGCTCGGAGCGGCTAACACCGGCCTCACGTTGCTGTCTTGCTTTGAGGTGTTTCTGGTAAAAAGTATTTCCACACAGCGGACATGCTGTGATGAAAAGTTGGTTAGCTGCCTCGTGCTGCTCAATGTTTGCCTGCTAGCTGGCTGCAAGCTGTGGAATAGATTTCCAGAATGGAGGCATGTCTCATCATTACTCTGTGTCTCATTGAGATATGCCTCCGTTCAGGAAATCCCTTCCACATTTTGCAGCAGGAGCAGAGCAGGCGACAGGGACTTACTCGTGGAGTCATTTCAGCAGAAACAGACATGGATTCACGGATCGGAAATTTTCGCAGGTTGGATCGGCATTTCCGATCCGTGCATTACGTTGATATCGGAACCCGATACCGATACTGGATCGGCCCCATCCCTAAACAGCATGCCCCGACAACTCACGTTAAACGGATATCGCTAAACTCCATAATCTCCGTAACTACTCCAAATGAAAGTACAATGGGTGAGTAAATGACGTTGTTTTATCACCGAAATAAGGTCCAGATTGTAAAAACGTTAATTTTCCTTTATTTCTCTCCCTTCATTTTCCAAAATAAGGCCCCATTTACATAGTTTAGTTTAGTTTAGTCTTTATTTGAAGGGACAATGTACAGAGACATTATGTACAAAGACAGAGATGTTCTGCACCAGAGTATAGCTACAAAGCTAATTTCCATCCGCAGTCCCTGGTGTGTACATGTACGGCATGTAACGGTAAATTCAAATTCACCTCTGAAAACAAATCTTTCTAAAAACTCCAGCTAGAGTGGAGATTCTGGAAAACTACAGTTTCTTGTTTGCGTGTAAAGTGAGATAAACAGAGTTTTAGGCAGCTGACACACCAAAAGTGCAATTCTGATTGGCTTACAGAGCATTCTCCTTTGTTTTCAAATATTTGTTTCTCAACATACCCGGCTATGTGTAAACGTAGCCTGAAAACCATATCCTGTTGTGTCCCTGACAAGCCCATGAAGCTGTTGTTTAACTCATGTTCTCGCAGGTTTAACTCCAGGTGCACAGAAGACCACGACCCCGGCCCCAAAAAAGAGAAAAGACAAAGAAAAAGGATGGATGGAAGGATGGATGGCATAGAAAGATTGGTACAATGCTTATGACAATTTTCTTTTTCATTAGTTTCATGGTTGGGGACATCCCATGCCTCTCTGCTTCCTCTTCTCCACCCCCTCTCTTCCTCTATAGCTTCCCCTCTTCATCTGTCTCTCTCCTACTCTCCCTCTCCTCTTACCTCTTCTGTCCCTGTGTTTCTGTACATGTGACCGAGGTGCGTGCTCAGCTCTTCTCCCCGGAGGACACAGAGAAGGACATAGGAGACACGAGGGTCTGTCCTCACAGCTGGGGGGTTCCTTTAGCGTTTCATTACATGCTATTGAACAGTGTGTTTAACTTTGTGCGGGACAATTTGATCTCAGATGAAAAAGAAAACGTTCGCCAAAGCCCTTGTAGAGGTGTGAATGCAAGGAACAGCAATTTAAAAGTGAAAAAACGCACAGCACACCCAGATGGCCGATATCGAGAGACAGAGAGCGAGGGAGAGAGAGAAAGAAAAGGAGAGAGGTTGGGAAATAGAGGAGGAAAGAGAGGGATCTGAATGACGTGATTTGAAACTTTCTTGAGTGAAATTAATTAAGTTATTATGGATCAATGCACTAACAACATTTCGGCCAAAAGTCTTTGTCAGATCATTCCTTTCTTGCTTTGGACCACAGTACACAGTTTTATCTGTCATCTATCATCTATCATCTATCTATCCTGCCACTCAAACCTAATCAACCACCGTTTGGAGAGTTTATACTGAGGTGCCCAAAATATTTTCCTCAGCCGACCAGAATTAATGTGTATAAGCAGGTCAAGGGACAAAGCTATTGAGTGCAGAGAAATACTGTAAAGAAATGGGGTAAGGAAGATCCCCTGGTGGGCCAAGTTTGTCCAGTGAGCCCCACTTTGGGCACCCCTACAATATACTATTGTTGTTTTTTCAATCAATCAAACAATATTTATAAGGCGCTTTTCATACAAAATTGTAACACAAAGCGCCCTACAGTGGTCAAGGATTAGAAGATTGACCTTATTTGATCTCGCACAGGAGAAGTTGTTTCTATATTTGACCCGGGGACCATCCCCATGATTTTGTTTTGTTATTTAGGCTTTGGTCAGGCCCTAAGCTGGAGGATTTTACCTATGGCGCATGTTTAGGTTGGTGGGGGAAACCGGAGTACCCGGAGGAAACCCACCCAGACACGGGGAGAACATGCAGTCTCCGCACAGAAAGGCCCGGGCAACCCGAACCTTCTTGCTGTGAAGCATGAGTGCTAGCCACCCAGCCACCGTGCCGCCAGGAAAAAAAAAAAAAAAGCAACAGCAACAGCAGCAACAACAACAGCAACAACAACAACAACAACAACAGTAACAAACAGCAACAACAACAACAACAACAGCAGCAACAACAGCAGCAGCAGCAACAACAACGGCAACAACTACAGAAACAACAGCAACAACAACAGTAACAACAGCAGCAACAGCAGCAACAACAACAGGAACAACAACAACAGCAACAACAGCAGCAACAACAACAGCAACAACAACAACAGCAGCAACAACAGCAGCAACAACAACAACAACAACAACAGTAACAAACAGCAGCAACAACAACAGCAGCAACAACAGCAGCAGCAGCAACAACAGCAGCAACAACAACAGGAACAGCAACAGTAACAACAGCAGCAACTACAACAGCAGTGATAATATCATGTCATAGGACCTCGAGATTTTGGGTGCATCCCATTCTCTGTCTTACCCCTTCCCCTACCCCCTTATCTACGTCTTTGTCTTGCCCCTCGATAACGAGCTGAGAAGGCTTGGGGTAAGAATGTTCCCCTAAGAAATGGGACACCACTCGATTCCCATTTGCGTTGTCATCCCTTGCCATGTCAAGGATTACCGGGTACCTCAGCTTGACCAAAAATGATCTTGTTTATACGTGAAAGTTCGATGAAAACGATAATGTCGGCTAAACAGGCACTGCAACAACACTTCACTAAAGTAATGAACATAAGCAACATAATTGTAAACCATGTATGCTAAACTGTTAATTGATAATTACAACTGCTTAATTTATGAGACTCCTTGGCTGGTCGATATGACGCTGCAGTCCTGATCCCAAAACCTGCCTGAGCTTGTAGGTGTACCCCTTTGTTTCAAGTCTGGTCGAGAGCTTACTTCGTTTCAAGGGGTATGTAGCCTGAGGTTGTGGCCCTAGCCCTTGATCAAAATTAGAATCGAGACACCCCTTGCCTCACATGAATGCACAAAACCAAGGGGTAGGGGTAAGACGAAGTGGTAAGACAGAGTAATGGAAGGCAGCCTTAAACTCCTGATCTACATAAGGATACTTAGATTAGACGTCTGTCATTTCAACATCTGCAAAAGCACTGGTGTACAAATATAGAGACATGCAGTATCAAATAGTATTTTATGTGACTGACCTGTTATCCAGACCTGATATCAAATCCTCTGTTTTATAAGATGCAGATTTGAGTTAAAGTCAAACTTTAGCAGAGTGAACAAAACTGTGAGCTGTGCAGGTTTGACAAATGCCTGTGGTGATCACTGTACAAACGGAGCTTGTTACACTGGAGCGTCATTAAGCGTGTGTGTTATTGATGCTGCGCTGTTCCCTCCTTTAATTATCTTCTGCTAAATCTGTAACTCTGGTGATGAGCTCCACACACTCATCCGTCTCACAAATACAATCTCTACCCAAAACGTCTCGAAATTGAGTTATAAGCGAGGGAGGAGGAGGTCAGAGGAGGAGTGCACAGGGACCACCAGAGAGAGAGAGATGGAGGGAGGGAAGAGAGGAGGAGTGTGCAGGGACTCCCGGAGAGAGAGGGAGGGAGAGAGGAGAGGAGAGGAGGAGAGAACAGGGACTACTAGAGAAAGAGAGAGAGAAAGAAAGGGAGAGAGGAGAGACAGACAGAGAGAGGAGTGTGCAGAGACCATCAAGTGAGAGACAGGGAGAGAGAGAAAGGGAAGGAGGGAGGAGGTCAGAGGAGGAGGAGTGTACACTAAATATGAACGTGTTAAAAACACCACAACATGTGTTGAATTTCAGCACATCAATGAGTTTTATTTGGGACAACACAACTTGTGTTCATTGTGACACATCTGATGTGTAAATATACTGACACATAAGTTGTGTCAATATAATGACACAAGGATGTGTATAACACACTGACTGCGTGCACATGGTGGGATTGGATCAGGATTGGATTGTTTTTTTCACACTTGCTCAGCGGGTGGTCTGTCGTCCAATCCGAGTCCACATGCATGTCGCGCAATCAGATTCAGGTCAGCGACCTGGCCGGCTCCGCAACGCTATGTGGCGCTGTAGTCCAACTACTTCCGGGTGATGACTGCTCAATATAAACACAACACAACACAGCTATCTGGCAGTATACTGCGATGGCTTTTCGAGGAGTTTGACGGAGCGGCATTGGCGTACTTGTTGTGCGTTTGATACTACAAGCAATCGAGGACAACGAAAACTACGAGGATTGGGAGCTATACCGCACATGTTTTAATCATGTTCTGCCTTGTTTTTTGTTGCTTGCATCATCACGAGACCCACAAACGCTTGCAAGACGCGGTGGTCTAGACCTGCTCTAGACCTGGTCTAGACCTGGCTCTTGCATGCGTTCGTGGGTCTCGTTCATGCGCTCAGACTGCGTGCGGTCCTCCAGCTGAGGCGAGCAGCGGCTCGCCTCAGCTGTGACTCGAAACGAAACCAGGAAATAGACCTTTAATCCACCTGGTCTAGTCCTGGTCTAGTCCAGGTTTAGTCCTGGTCTAGTCCTGGTCTAGTCCAGGTTTAGTCCTGGTTTAGTCCAGGTCTAGACTAACGCCGTGTCATGCTGCGCTATCACACGTGTCAGAGCGCAGTTTCCCCCCCCCCTCCTCCTTCCCCCCACACTTCACTATTAATGATTTTGTTGAAAATCTATGAAAGTCTGAGTGTTTAAACGAGAGACAAATGTGAGAAAATGTTTAAATCCAGTCTGAGAAAAGCGTATAATGTGTGTGGCTGAGCGCGCATTATTTGAATTTTTGAGATTTCGCGTTTCGTAACTTGAATTTTCTTTCGTATCTAGAGACCAAAATTTACCGTGAAGGCGTTTCGTAACTTGAAATTTTCGTTTGTTGGGTTGTTCGTAAGGTGAGGTACCACTGTATTTAACATTGCCTTAAAAAATCATAAAAAATACCTTTCAGGGCTCTCAAGTCTCACGCATTGAGAGTGTGACACACGCAATTTGACACATGGTATTTCTCACGCACAGCGCTTCTGTGCCCAGAAAATCGGTTAGATAATGCAGGCACCGCGCGATTTCAGCCGCTCCTCAGGAAAAATTGTCCGTCCGCCCCAAATGTCCTTCTGCGGCTCTCGTATTCAAAATGGCTGCCTCTATATGGGGTCAATCCCCTTTTTATGTGACTATATCTAAGTCCAAAAGAATACTTTGATTTCATGATGGAAGTGAAAAGGCTTGGAAAACAATGTATTTTTGAATGGGTATCTTCAATTTCGGTAATTAACGGGTAAAAATCTTACACACTGTCCCTTTAAAAGAAAAAATCAGTGAGGTGACAACACAGCTGCATGGCAATTCTTCACATGCAACTTCACACGTGAAAAATAAACAAAAAAAATTGCTCTCATTAGCTTAAACATGTAAAGACAGGTGGAAAATAATATGCTCTAGATCATTACAGTGGGTTTGTAATCGAGTAAACTGCTCTTCAAACATTAGCTCGCTCTTTTGGCAGCAGCAAACAAAGCTAGTTAGCCTAACAGTTAGCGGTTTGCATTGCCATTCACTTGCATTACGGGCCATGACTCAGCAAAAATTTAGCTAACACCAGTACATTAGCATTTAGTCACTTTAGCTTTCTGCTTTTCAGACGGCTAACAGCATTTCTACGCTAATTATAAATAAACGTTAACCAAAAACTTTTATCTTCAACCGTAACTTTTATCTTCAACCCCTGTTTAGCTTGAATCCCAGTGGAAAAAATTGTGTAAGCCAAACATTTAAGTAACTATAGCAGTAACACTGAGGTAAAGTCACCAGTGAGAGATTGGATAAAGTCTAACTTAGAGCTTACTGAGCCGTTTTTAACCACTTTTGTCTAAAACTGAAACATAAACACAGAAAACAGTCCACTTACATTTCCATTTATTTTTACGGTCAACCGTGTGATCAGAGACATTTCCTGCTGTACCGCTATTGAAAAACTTGGCCCTAGTCGTTTTGTGACTGGCCTGTTTTTGTGTTGTAGAAGTTAAATCGTGTTATGTGTTATTTGTCTTTCTACATTTTAAACGTGTAAGAAAACAACACATTCTTTCTTACAGTGTAGTAAGTACAATCAGGGCTCTCAAGTCTCACACTTTGAGAGTGTGACACACGCAATTCGATGCAATTCCCGAGAACCCCCTCCCCCACACACACACACACACACCCCCGTTCCTCAGGGAAAAAAAATTGTCACTCGCACCCCCCCACCCCCACCCCCGTTCCTCGGAAAAAAATGTCACCCCCCCTCGGAAAAAACGCAGTCTCACGCACCACCCCGTTCAAAACTTGAGAGCCCTGACTGCATAACGTTTTCTTTTGAGTGGAGAAATGCTTTTGTGAATGTTTTCACATTTATTTGTTAGTCATGAATTATATTTGTGAATGTCATTATTTTTATTTGATAATAAAGACCTAACCTATCTCCATATAAGCCAGGTCTAAACCAGGTCTTAGCCAGGTCTAAACCAGGTCTTAGCCAGGTCTAAACCAGGTCTTAGCCAGGTCTTAGCCAGGTCTTAGCCAGGTCTTAGCCAGGTCTAACCCAGGTCTAACCTAGGTCTAAACCAGGTCTAAGCCAGATCTAAACTAACCTGGGAAATCCCAGGCTGCTTTCGTTCGTTCAGAGAGCGGGGAGGGGTGGCAAGACGGGGACGTGTACTACGTGACAAACGGAAGTTTGTAGTTTGAACTGACAACTGACATGATTGGCTATGAGCTACGTATATGTCAAACGATAGACATTCGTAACTCCCAATAAACGGCCGTTGGCGATGGTAAACCACACCTCCGCTACGAGATATTTCGAAGGTGGCTCCCAGACCATATATCACTTGTGATTATGGTCAGGTGTAAACCAGGGAAGGTCTAAACCAGGTCTAAGCCACGTCATAGCCAGAGCTAAACCAACAAAAACGTCAACAAAAACATCCAATAAATGCCTAAAATGGTGTGTAAGTACAACTGAAAAAGAGTCTAGCCAAGAATCTGGTGCAGACCATATTACACTGTCAAAGAAAGTGCAAAACAAAAAGGAGGACAAAGGCCCTAAAGTGAGGACACCTTGTTTTTTTTTTTGTTTTCCCTCGGGGGGGGGGGGCTGTTGTAATTCTGGATATTCTACAGTGTCGCCATGTCCAACGTTTACTCTAAGCTGCGCGCCTGCACAATTGCGCACTGCTCGCGCATTCTCAGCGCACAAGAAAACCTATGCAGCGCACTGTAAATCAGGGATGAAAGAGCTTTTAGCGGATCTCCGCTTTTTATTCAGCCGCAGGGTCTTTTTTTTTTTAAATATCTGCAAAGTGCGACACAGAGATAGAAAGAAAGGTGTAATAGAGAAGGAGAACAAAGGAGGGAGAGTGAGCGAGTGTATGAGACCTCCACACTGAGAGCGAGAAAGAGAAGAGAGTGAAGAGAGAGAGTGAAGGTTGAGAGGGTGGAGGAGCAAGAAAGAGAAAGAGAAAGAAAGGAAGACAAAGACAGAGGGAAAAGGAGAGTGCTGGAAAAGAGAGAGAAAGAAAGAAAGAAAGAAAGAGAAGTAAAGAGGTAGAGAGTAAAGGAGAGAGGAAGAAAGAGAGGCCAATGAAGAGAAAAGTGTGATGTAATTTGAAACGTTTTGGAGCGAAATGAATGAAGTTATTATGGATCAATGCATTAAACAAATTTTACATGAAAAATATTGGAAAAGTGAAAGTTTCGTAAAAATCAAAATAAGAAAACTTTATTATAAACGGTATAAAACCAGATCAAATACTTTTTAGTCAATCCTATTAAGAGAAACATAACAGATTTTAAAGGGTGGTGGTATTTTGGAGTGTTCATGTATAATGCTTTTAAAAGCAAATTAAAGTGGAATTCAGGAACACTTCCCAGGACACGAGTCAAGGGAAATAATCAGATAGAGCTGGACTAGTGGGTATTAGTGATCATTAACTTTCAATCTTTTCCCAACAGTGAATTTTAAAAGGTTTATTGAAATGGAATCGGTATCATAACGTTTTAGGCTGCAGTTGTGTCCTTTGGCAAGACACATACCACTGTACTGTTTTATTGTATGGCGCTAGAAATGCTGACATTTTATATACACAAACAAAACACTTTTTTTCCTGCGTTATCGTCCATATAACGCCATTTTCGAACCTTGCGTATTTACTCTGAGTTCTTCTCGCACATGGAAAACACTCAGACCCCCCAGGATTTCGCGGGCATTTTTTGTGATTGTTGCGGGCTAAAATGCCTGAATTTGCGGGAGCTTTTCCAAAAAGTTGCGATGAAAGTTGCGGTGCTTTTAAGGTTTTTGTTGCGATTTTGTTGCGGGAGGAAGTGAAAGTTGCGATAAATAGTTGCGATTTTCGCTTTTTGTAATTAAAATTGAGTAATATTTTGAATACTGAGTTATTACTGACAAAGAATAATACAAAGACACAGAGGTCACCGATATGGTCCTAAAACAACCTTACCAACATCGAAAATAAATTACTACTAGGAGGGGAACTGTTTCGCGCGGTCTTTTGCTGTTATTTTTGTGGGCAAATGGCGCCGCAGACATGTTTCTTTGCCATTAGAAGCCGTGTCTCAATTCCCAGAGTGCACAGTTCGGAGCGTGGCCCGAAGGGCATGTGCGTCACACATTTCGACAGTACACCGGCGCGACGACTGCTGTCCCACTTCTTTTGTCCCATGCGCAGTTAACACGCGGTCCAAAGACCGCAGTCGTTAAGCGGTCCGCGGACTGCAGTCGGGGCTGAGCAAGTGTGCACCTCCTTGACTGCAGTCTGAGCCCCCTTCGGGCCGCGCTCCGAGCTGTGCGCTCTGGGAACTGGGACACGGCCGCAGTTTTGTTTTGTCACACGGAAGTAAAGCAGAATGTTGCGGCTTCCAAACTCAAACCTTTTAGCCGCCGAGAATATGAGGTTGGGTCCTATGACTCGCAGATTTGTGACGCGCAAAGAGGAGGCTATGGTGACAGATACGCTGGGATCCAGATATGCGTTTTTTGCATTTATTACAAAAAGAGCGCACACAGCTATGACAGCGCAGCAGGATGAAATGGAACTCATAAAACCAGCAGGGTGAACAGATTATCGTGAAAGATGAATGAATGGTTTGCGTTCAACAAAAAATACGGCTACACCCCAACTCTGACTCTCTCCTTTGTGTGACAGGTGAGCGCGCGCTTTTACACGCACACACTTCCGTACGTGCACACACCCACACTCACGTGAACCACCGCCTCTGCCGCACACACACACACAAACGCACCGTGCACCTCATCTCAGTTATGTCTCCTACACAGAAGGAAGTTGGTCGGCGTTCAATACGTCGCCGATGACGTCAAAATTAGTAAAAATTGCGGAAAAGTTGCGGTGATTGGTCAAAATTGCAACACCGCCCTGAATTCGCGGGGATTGGCTGAAGTTGCGTTGAAGTTGCAAATCGCAACATCGTGAATTCCTGAAGGGTCTGAACACAGTTCTACCTTGTGATATCATGTGAAAATACAGCTACAGGAAGTGCTCCACTGTGTTTTTAAACTCAATACACTTTCACTACAATCATTTGGATCATTTCAGCCCTGGATTTGCCAATCTCTACTGAACTAAAGGTAAAAAGCGTGAAAAGTCCCTCAGTCGTCCAGGTAGAATCCATGATAAAAGGAGAAGTTCAATTTGTCAACTGGATGAGCGGCGAAACGTTTTCAACCAAACAAACTTTGTCCAGTTGACAAATTGAACTTCTCCTTTTATCATAAAGGTAAAAAGGAGCTGTTAACTTGAAAATGACTGCTTCATGACATCACAAGGTGGAACAGAGCATTTGGAGCTTTGGAGATGTAAACAGACTAATAATAAAGTGTTATTCAAACATGTGTGAATGAAGCAAACCATCTCCAGGGTTGTTTTTGAGGAGATAACATTATAACATGGTTTAAAGCTCACAAGAGTTGAAAAATAAGACCTTTAAAGGACATTATGTGTAAGTGAATCGCATGAGCTTTTATTACAGTGTCCTCTTATTCTTTTGATTAATTTGAATAATCCCGCCACATTCAAGGTTTGAGTGGTCAGAAAATGTCTGTTTTTTTATTTACCAGACTTTTACTGTCTTCAGAATGTGAAAAACAGAACTAGTTCTCTCCTCATTTGCATTATGCATTCAGAGCATCTTAATTATCCACTGCAATGAGCTTAGAAGCATTTTTCAGAGAGTTTACAGTAAAGCGAACAACAACTATAATACTAACAGCACACTTCCTGATTATTGGACAAGAAAACACTTTATCATTCGATGCAGATGTTATGGGCCCCAGGTGTAGCGACTACAATAAGAAAAAGAATGCATCTGTAAAATAAAAGAAGAACAATAGGAGCACTCGTATCTTTTCCCAGACTGTGTCTAAGGGGAATAGGAAATTGGTCCGAAAATAGGCAAGCGATAACAGTGCCAAAGGTTCTGCTTGCTATATTACTCATTTACTCTCAAATATTCACACAGGATTATATTACAAAGGTAAAATAGAAGGGAATATCTGTGGAAAATCAATTACAAATGATAAAATTACCAAATGTTATGGCTCATATTTGGGTGCACCACACGGACAGTATACAGCTAAATTATTTTGCCCTCAAGAGCTGCTTATACTAAATATCTGTACTGGGGCAAATAAAATGATCTTAAATACATGGGAACATTTTGGAGCCTAATAAATCCAGTTTGTGGTCACACAGAAAGAGTCACACTGTGGCATCTGTCATCACAGCGGTTCACTGTCTGAGTTGGAGCCTGTGATCCATCAGAGTTCTGTCAACAAATGTGCGAGTTGAGTCTTCACACCTCCAAACCATCGTCTCAACTGAAACAGTACAACACGATAATGTGTGCTGTATACGGTAATGTTGTGGCTCATGTTTTACCTGCAAACTGAACTAGACCAGTGTTACAAAAAACTGACCAGTGAGACTGGAGAAACCACCTCATGACATCAGCTGGTGGAACAATAATTCTTTTCCAGCTCTTGAGAAGAAGATTATGTCTGCAGCATACATCAAATAATGAACCAGCCACTATTCCAGACACATTTTAATTAGGGACCTTATAATGGGACCGTTAGTAACAAATAAAATATAGACGATACAATCACCCAAGAGGAGATCTAAACCACAAAAACTGTTCTAAATTTACAAAATTATATAATATATTAAAAAAAAACATGAGCTGCAATAAATAAACAGCAGAATGAACCTTTATAGTACAGTGGTACCTCACCTTACGAAATTAATTCGGTCCAGAAGTGGTTTCGTAACGTGAATTTTTCGTAAGTTGAGTAGCTATTTCAATGGAAAAGGCCTGATCCGTTCCAAGGTTTTTTTTTATAGTGTAACATTTTTTTATAGTGTAACATTTGTGTTCTGTGTCCTGATTGGCTAAGAGACTGTAGACCCAGGACTAAACGTGGGATAAACCAGGTCTAGACCAGAACTAAACCAGGTCTAGACCAGGTCTAAACCGGGACTAGACCAGGTCTAAACCAGGATTATCCCGGGACATGGCAGTGCCGTTGGATGAGCGCGCTGCTCATGTCTCTGCACTCCTTGCGCGTTCCGCGCTAGAGCTAAGAGGCCGAGAAAGGTGCTCTATCGGCGGGCAAGACCGCGGGGTCTCGTTCGGGGCGGGCTCTGGTTCTATCTGACTTCCAGGTCTAGACCAGGTCTAAACCAGGACCGGACCAGGATTAAATCACCTCGTGCTCGCCCGTGCATGCTCGACCCCGAGGGGGAGGCACGGCACGGGCGCCGCGGCTCCAGCCCCGGTGTAGCGCGGGCCTTGCGCCGTATCGACGTCGCTTTTTGATCCTTCAATGTCGGCTCTTCCTATCATTGTGAAGCAGAATTCACCAAGCGTTGGATTGTTCACTCACTAATATGGAACGTGAGCTGGGTTTAGACCGTCGTGAGACAGGTGAGTTTTACCCACTGATGATGTGTTGTTGATAGTAATCCTGTGTCTCCGCTCCCCTCGCACGTTTGGCGCTATATTGAGCCGTGAAGCCCCACGCTTCACTATCAACACATTCCGTTGAAAATCTATGAAAGTTCGAGTGTTCAAACGAGAGAGAAATGCGAGAAAAGCCCAACTCCAGTCTGAGAAAAGTGTAGAATGTGTGTGGTGAGGCATTTACAGCCCTAAAACATGTAGAACAATTGCAAAATACAAAGTTGTCCTACCTTGCGGACCTCTCCCACCACGGGCCACCTCTGGAACCTAACCCCGTGTGTTGATAAAGTGTATTTACGTTTCGGGGCGTGCATCTGAGCGCGCATTAATTGAATTTTTGAGATTTCGCGTTTCGTAACTTGAATTTTCTTTCGTATCTAGAGAATTTAACGTAAAGGCGTTTCGTAACTTGGATTTTTCGTTTGTAGTCTTTCGTAAGGTGAGGTACCACTGTACTTAGTTTGCATCTGTAATGAGTCACAGAAGTCATTAATGCAAACTTTTGTCTAATCATATAACCAAAAACTAAACATGAATGTCCCAATATGTAAATGTTTTGAATTCTAACTTGGCTTCAGCTCCCTGACACTCTCCTCTGTTCTGCTCTCCTGTGATCTGATCTGAGAGGACTGGCCTCTCACAGACACAGACTGATGTCAGCTACTGCCTCTGTTTGAGAACAAGTGTGAAATGTGTCTGAGCTTTAAAGATACACTGTGTAACTTTTCTGATGGAAGGTCTGCCACGTGCTTGTTTCTATAGAGGTGTTATTGTTTGCCTATAATGGTTCACATTATGGCATTAAACTTATCTGTCTCCAAAGAGATGAGCATATTTAACACCCTGAGTCCTTCCTCCCTCTTTTAAATCACTCCCCCTTCAGAGCACTATCACAACACCATCGGGGTGCATCCCGCTAATGAAAATACTGCACACTGAAATAGGTTTGAGGAGTTGCTATTTTTGTTTATTTATGAAGAATTGTCATGTGGGTAATGTAGGCTTGTGGGCGGAGCCTTGGACAGAATCTTAGGGTTCATATAGGGCCAGGAAAAGATTGCTAGATTACTCAAACATGCAACATATCCTCCTGAGACCCAGCCCATTCATTTGTGTCCATTATAGTGGATGTCGAGTTAACCAGTCTGTCTTTTAATTGTTTTGAGACTCTAGTTTGTGGCTGCACTGATTTAAAAAAAAAAATCTTTAAAAAATCTTTTAAAAAATCTAAAAATGTAAAAAAAAAAAAAAAAAAATTATACATAAAAATAAATAAATAAATAAATATGTAAATAAATACTCAAATAAATAAATAAATAAATCATACATAATATATATTTTTAAAAATGAATAAATAAATAAGAAATTAAAAGGGAGTCTAAGAACTTTTTGAGGCAACTGTAGAAGCTTGTCAGAGATGTTGGTCATCAAAAAAAAAATTAAAAAAAAGTTTTTGTGAGGTTGTTAACTTGACATGGATTTAACACCAAAATGTCCCCGACGTCCACTACAGAGGACATGTTACATACTTATGAATAAAATGAACAAAATGTAAATGCTAAGGTGTTAATTTACCTCCAAATAGAAAATTAAAATAATAATAATAATCATTTAGATACACTTTTTTTCTTCAGGTCTCAGGAGGATGTAAAACCTTTTCAGGTACATTTTTGATGAGGGAACAATGTTCTAACATGGTAGAATTGATTTTGCATAATAGCCCCTCTTCAGTGCCGCACTGTGGAATTTTTCGGGCTTTTCAAAGCAATAACATTTCCATGGATTTATGTTTTCAGGAAGATCCACTCAAAAAGCAGAATGAATCCTCACTACCTAAAACCCACCACCTTCACCAGTCATGAATCAGTGTTAGTGCAGCCTCTGCAGCTCAGGAAGGGAAATCTGGAGGGTTTGAGCTTCACATGAGCCTGTCCATATGCTGAGAATGAGAACTATAAGAAACATCACTGATTGTTCTTATACTGGCCAGTTTAAAATCAATTTATTTGAACTCATTTTTACATTTATTAACAAAATTGTTCATCTCTCCATTTCTGAAGCAGTATTTCCAAGTGCATGGAAGCTATCAGCTGTTGTTCCTGTTTACAAAAATGGAGATCCCTTGTCCGTTTCCAATTACAGACCAATCAGTATTAGTATTAGTAACAGTAAATCACAGAATATTATTGTCCAAACTAAGCACTTTCAACTTTTCCTCAGATGCAATAAAATGGATAGAATCATATTTATCAAATCAATCACAATCAGTCAGAATCAGTGACTACCAGTCACCTCATCTCCCTTTGACCACTGGAGTCCCACAAGGTTCCATCCTGGGACCCGTGCTATTTTCTCTTGATATAAATGATCTCCCTTCAGTTTGTTCCAGTGTATTCATTCAGATGTATGCAGACGATACAGTCATTTATACACACGGTCAAAACTCAGCACAAGTAGCTAATAAACGGATACTATGGCTCATGTTTCAGAATGGCTAAACCACTCCTGCTTAAAACTCAATGTAAACAAAACTGTTGCAATTCTTCTCCAAATCCAACCTTGCAAATAATCTGCCAGATATTCATGTTTCTGGGGGGAAAATTCAAGCCGTGTCAGAATTCAAATATCCCGGGATCCTTCTAGACTCAAAACTAACATTCAAATCTCACACAAAAAGGTCTGCAATCGTGTCAAATTTAATATTTCAAATTTCCGGTTCATAAAATCACATCTATAATTACAGGCAGCTAAAATGTTCATGCATGCTATGGTCCTATCACACATAACATACTGTTATGTGTTGATGTGTTTCTGTAATTTGGGAAGCACGGACTTTGGGTCTGCATGGTTGAAATCGCCTACCAGAACGAGAAAAGCATCTGGATGGGCAGTTTGCTGCGGACTCACGTGCTGGTACAGTTCGTTAAGTGCCTCGCTCCTGTTGTTATTATTGGAGCTAGGAGGGATATAAACAGCAACAAGTAGTATGGCTGTGAAACAGTTAGAACAGTCTGCACTTGATGAACATAGTCTCGAGCAGTGGTGAACAGTGTTTACAGACCACAACAGCGTCCCGACACCAGGCATTGTTTATATAAACACAGTCCCCCACTTTTTTTTTTTTGATCTGGCGCAGCGAGAGCCGGAGCTGGTTGCAACGCGCTCCCTTATTTTCCAACTTTTTTCTGCTCTTACCTGCTTGTGCGTTTGCACTTTGAAGATTATGTGTATAAGGTTAAGTGCTTCAGAAACGCGATGTTTCTGCTCCATTTCAACCTCTATTTTCTCTGGATTCTAACTTTTTCACCGTTGCTATGTGCGTGAGGTCACGTGCCCCCATTGTTTACACGAGGGATCAGCTGTTAGCGCTGCGCGGCGCAGTTGTGCTCCCCCGTGACCGACATGACATCCCGGAGGAGCTGCTACGGAGGATGCGCAGAGGCAGACGTGCTGGACGCAAACTCCGGGAAAGGAAAGGACGCTGCAGACCTGTGCTTCCCTCTGTCATCGTGGGAAACGTGCAGTCTATTCAGAACAAGACGGACGAATTAGCGGCGCTTGCACGGTATCAGCGGGAATACAGAGACTGCAGCGTCATGGTTTTCACGGAGTCCTGGTTAACCCCGCAAATCCCGGACTCAGCTGTTGCCATGGACAACTTTCTCCTGCTGCGCGCGGACAGGACGGCAGACAGTGGGAAGAAAAAAGGAGGTGGCCTGGCTGTGTTTGTAAATGAGAAGTGGTGCAAACCTGGACACTGTAGCCTGGGAATTCCCAGGCCGCTTCCGTTCGTTTCGAACTGGAAGGCGGCCTGGCAGCTCGTCCAAGCGAGAGTCCCAGATTTAGGGCCCCAATCAGAGAGCGGGGGAGGGGTGGAAAGACGGTGACGCGTACTACATGACAAACGGAAGCTTGTAGTTTGAACTGACAACTGACATGATTGGCTATGGACTTACGTATACGCTCAATGATAGACATTCATAACGCCCAATAAACGGCCGTTGGCAATCGCCAACCACACCTCCGCTATGGGATTTTTCGAAGCGAGCTCCCAGACCCATATCTCACTTGTGATATGGTCAGGTGTTAACCAGACTATGGACACTGTACAGTTAAGGAGCAGCTGTGTAACAAGGACGTGCAGTTGCTTGCCATTAGCTTACGGCCCTGCTATCTGCCTTGAGAGTTCTCACATGTGATTCTGATCGCTGTGTATGTTCCTCCCTCTGCTAATGCTGAGACAGCATTGACACACTGCACTCCTGTACGAGCACACTCCAAACTAAGCATCCACAGGCTCTCTTCCTGATTTCTGGAGACTTCAACCATGCATCTCCTGCAACTGTTCTGCCTACATACACCCAGTATGTCACCTGCCCCACAAGAGACAATAAAATATTGGATTTATTTTTTGCCAACGTCAAGGAGGCTTATTCTTCATCCCCACTGCCTCCCCTGGGTAGAGCTGACCACAATATTGTCCATCTGCGGCCTGTGTATCAGCCCATTGTGCACAGACAGCCTGTGGTGCCCCGTGTGGTGAAGAAGTGGACTGCTGAGAGTGAGGAGGCTCTGAGAGACTGCTTTGACACCACAGTGTGGACAGAGCTCTGTGACCCCCATGGAGAGGATATTAATGCAGTGACAGAATGCATCACGGACTACATAAATTTTTGTTTTGAAAACATCGTTCCCTCCCAAACGGTGCGGTGTTTTTCAAACAATAAACCATGGATTAACCCTGACATAAAGGCTCTGCTGAAGGAGAAGAAGAGAGCTTTTAGGTCAGGGACCAAGGAGAGAAATCAGGATGAGCCAGGCCAGCCATAAGAGGAAGATGGAGCGACAGCTACAGGAGAGGAACATCCAGGGGGTGTGGAGAAGTCTCAAGACCATCTCAGGCTTCAAAGCACCTCCTGCCCAGACGGAGGGGGACCTGCAGTGGGTGAATGACCTCAATGCTCACTTCAGGAGATTTGATCAATCACCCGGCACCCCTCCTCCCCCCACCCAGCTGCCAGCTCCCACCTCCCCAGCTGGACAATGGGGAACTCCTGCTCCTCTTCGCACCTTTACCTCTGCTCCACAGCCCTCCACCACACATGGACTCACCCATCCCCCCAGCCTGCCACTGTCATTCTCTGCAGCCCAGGTGAGACAGGAGCTCAAGAAGATTAGACCGAGGAAGGCAGCAGGACCAGACGGCATCAACTCCAGGCTCCTTAAGTCCTGTGCAGACGAGCTGTGCGGAGTTGTGGAGCATGTCTTCAACATGAGCCTTAAGCTGAGGGTGGTGCCACAACTCTGGAAGACCTCCTGTGTGGTACCAGTGCCTAAGACACCGCACGCTAAAGACCTCAGCAGCTTCAGGCCGGTGGCTCTAACATCCCACCTGATGAAGACACTGGAGAGACTGGTCCTTGGCCACCTCCGCTCCACCGTGAGCTCAGCGATGGACCCGCTGCAGTTTGCGTACCAGCCTGGCATCGGAGTGGAGGATGCCGTCATCTACCTGCTGCATCGCTCACTGTCTCACCTGGAGAACCCCGGCAGCACTGTGAGGATTCTCTTCTTTGATTTCTCCAGTGCTTTCA
Organism: Paratrypauchen microcephalus; assembly: GCA_036785185.1. NCBI lineage: Eukaryota > Metazoa > Chordata > Actinopteri > Gobiiformes > Gobiidae > Paratrypauchen > Paratrypauchen microcephalus. The sequence continues at coordinate 1,081,362 of JAVJIX010000186.1, read as the reverse complement.
ACACCATCCAGCCACTGCTCCTCAGGGACAAACTGGAGAACGCCGGTGTGGACTGTGACCTGGCAGACTGGATCCTGGACTACCTCACAAACCAGCCCCAGTTTGTGAGAGCCAAGAACTGTGTGTCTGACCTCCTGACCTGCCCCAGGGCACTGTCCTTGCGCCCTTTCTTTTCACCCTCTACACTGCAGACTTCAGACACAACACGGACAGCTGTGTCCTGCAGAAGTTCTCTGATGACTCTGCCATCATTGGTCTCATCAAGGATGACGATGATGGGGAGTACAGGGGACTAATACAGGACTTTGTGGACTCCTCATCATCAATGCAGGGAAGACCAAGGAGATGGTGGTGGACTTCCGCAGACGCCACTCTACTGCCCCCTCAGTGAACATCCAGGGAAGGGACATTGAGAGAGTGGACTCTTACAAGTACCTGGGTGTTCATCTGAACAATAAGCTGGACTGGACTCATAACACTGACGCACTGTCCAGGAAGGGCCAGAGTCGGCTCTATCTCCTGAGGAGACTCAGGTCTTTTGGAGTGAGAGGGCCACTCCTGAAGACCTTCTATGACTCTGTGGTGGCATCAGCCATCCTGTACGGTGTGGTCTGCTGGAGCAGCAGCATCACAGAGAGGGAGAAGAAGAGGCTGGACAAGGTCATCAAGAAGTCCAGCTCTGTCCTGGGCTGTCCTCTGGACTCAGTGCAGAAGGTGGGGGACAAGAGGGTCCTGGCTAAGGTCACCTCTATGCTGGACCATGAGTCTCACCCCCTGCAGGACACTCTGTCTGCTCTGGAGAGCAGCATCAGTGACAGACTGATTCACCCTCGCTGTGTGAAGGAGCAGGTCTTTCCTTCCTGCTGCTGTCAGACTGTACAACGAACACTGTTAACATGTCATTCAACTTATCTGCACTTACAAATATTCAACTATAATCCAGAGTCTATTTTTAGGTCTAGTTTTAAATTATCTTAGGCCATTATTTATTTATTATATTGTTCTGTTGCATGTTACATTTTCGTGCTGTTCTTGATCTGGGCGTTGCAACACTGGAATTTCCCCACTGTGGGACTAATAAAGGCATATCTTATGTTATCTTATCTTATCTTATACTGTCTTACAATGTGGTCACAGGCAAATAAAACAACACTAAAACCCATAGAGTCACTATACAAACAGACAATCAAAATACTGGATAATGTCATATGGAGAATGTCATAAAATATTCAAATCTCTGTCTAATATACAAAATCATTCATGGTCTGTCATCTCCTCCACTCACTCAGTTCATAAACATCAGGAGCACCACACACAGAGTGACCAGAGGGGCGGCTCGAGGAGACTGTATTGTTCCCTCTCAGTCAGAGTGCCTTTTCCGTTACGGCCGCCCAGGAGTGGAACTCTATCCCCTAAAACATCAGGGAACTGGCCACATACAACCTGTATAAAAAACATCTAAAAAACTGGTTCATAACCCATCAGACCTGTCATCACTAATGTTTATTATTTTCTTTCCTCAAACTCCACTGTGCTGCCTCTTGTGTCTCTGCTGTCTTGTTGTGTCTTGTTGTGATGTGTGTGGGATTTTTTAACTGTTGATAATTTTAAAGTTTTATGTACGCTGTATTTATCGATTGGATTTATAGTTTTAGCTAAAATTTTACTACTTGGTAATAATTGTATATTGTTCACTGTGTAATTTTATTTTGTTATCATTGTTTTTAGGGAGATCATTTTAAGATCTGTCCAGGGACAACAGATGTAAAATAGCCTTTTGGCTAATTCTGGTACATTATGTTGATGTATATTAATTAATGTACACTGTCCCTGTCAAATAAACCAATAAAATAAAATAAATTATTGAAATGTATTACAAACACATTTTCACAACCATTTCACAAAAACACAGAGAGATTTCTGAGATGCCAAGAAAATAATGAGTCATGTTTCACAGTGGTCTCATAATCCCATTGAAATGCAATGGATTCAGTTTGGTCTGGTGTAAATCCTCTGGTGGCTCTGGACCAGCTCCTTAGCTGGAGTCTGCGCTCATACATCCAAACATGATGTATTTTAGCACTTTCAGAACAAAAACAATGCCTTCCCCAGCAGATTTTAATTCTCACATTTACAACTGTTACAAATTGTTCTTGAACACAATTATATTCTATCTGCAGCCAAACAAAAGACGAATTTGTAATTCAGATTGGATTCAGTGATTTAGACTTTCTTTGATTTTTGTTTTGCAAACTTTATATTAAAGGTGCACTGCACAACTTTTCTGGTGGAGGGTCCACTACCTGCTTGAGCCTTTATGAGGTGGAGGTCTGAAAGAATGGTGCAGAGTGTCAGCCACAACAGCTGTGGTAAAAGTATAGATTATCATAACCCAGTGTGGCTGTAGATTACATGAATAATACATTGTGGTCTGAATATCTTGGAAGACACTTCACGCACTTTGTTATGGGTGTGTTGTGTTATTTGTGGTGGATGGCGCAGCTGTGGTTGGATCATCTCAAGTTAGGTTTTTCACGCTTTATGGTCCAACTCCAATTCTGGATTCATTCAAACAACAGTATCTTACCGCCGTATGGAGTGAAAGCATAATACACTGAAAAAGTACTTACTAATCAAATGCATTGTTCTTATTTATTCATATACACACAAACAGAGAAAATTAAAATCTGAATCCTTCTGAGCTGTGTGTAAAATCCACCTTTAGCCCTGGCGGTTGACCTGTTTGCTCTGGTGTTTTAACATATGAACACCACAGTCTGTATCGGACATCCATAAGACCCATACTTGACCTCTGTGCCGATACGTTCACGACTCTAAATGTCCCTGTGTCTGCAGCTCATGGCCTGTACTGTCACAGAGGAGGGCACAGATCGTATCGACGCTGGGGCCAGTGCTCTGGTCCCGCTGACGGCACTGGGACTGTAGCCTCCAGCGCCATGTGTGACGCCATTGATTCAGCTGGAAAATGGGGCAGAGTACAGCATCCATTCATTAGTGCTGTTAGCACGGTTAGCTCTGTTAGCATTGGTGTGTGGTGTCAGGTGTTTATGTTCAGATGTGGTGTATAGTAAAGACAGAAGATCCCCCCACATCAGTAAGAGTGTGTTTAGAGACAAATACAGTGAAGTGAAGCAAATCAGGGAAAGGCCATGAGGGAGGAGAGACAGCTGAACAGTTAATATTATATGTATTATGTGCCTATGTATTCAGATCAGGAGTAGTATTAGAATCCACAGTACCATTATTTCATTTTCTACAGTTAGAGTGGTAGTAGGCCTATATAAATTATACAGAATTACAGTAACGTGTTTATGTTTATTATTATTATTTATTTAGTATTTAAGTCTATTTTTGGAACTTTAGTATTGTGTATATTTTGTGTTTTTCATGCCTCCCTCTTATCTCTATAGAGATGTTATTGCTTGCCTGAAATGTTCCACAGATTGTCATTAAACTTATTCATCTATGAATATTTAAATAAAGGTTATTTAAAATACTGTGAGTGTAATGTAGGATTAAAAAGCAGGACTCACACTGCACAAGTCCAGGAAGATTAAAGCTGCATTGTGTAACTTTTCTGGTGGAGAGTCTGTCAAATGCTTTTCTCCATGAAGAATTTTAACTTTTCTATCTTCATGGCGACCAAACCAGACCAAGTTACAGGTCAGATCTGTGTCAGAATGCCTGTTTTTCTAGGTATTTTTGAACTATAAAACCACCTGTACGTGAATAAATGTAATGTAGAGCTGTTTAAAGTCATACTGTGGAACATTCCAGGCAGAGTAATGAGTAATGTTCATAGAAACAAGCAGATGATGGAGATTTTGAGAGAAGGACATTTTATAGAGATCTAAACTACAGGTACAGCACTTTTTTTTGTAAAATACAGGATCTTTTTTTCCATTTTCTATCATCTAAATAATTGTACCAACATAAATTGCAGTTTCTATCTTCATTTTGTGCATTGGTGGACTGAAATGCCCTTCGCTCCTGTTTACCTTGTCTGTCCTGTCCTTACATGTTCCTCTGTGTGTGTGTGTGTGTGTGTGTGTGTGTGTGTGTGTGTGTGTGTGTGTGTGTGTGTGAGGAGGTAATGGACTCTAACACAGGTTTAACCGGAGCAGAGCTGAGACTGCTGTTAACTCTCACCGCCTCCTAGTAGTCAGGGAGGGGATAATATCCAACATTTCAAACTTTTTCAATGAATTGAAACTGCCCCACAAAAAAATCCTTTGTTTCCTGAGCTGTTAAATTACACAACTCTCTGACGTGACTTAGCACAAGGGCACTTTGAACTTGTTTAACAGTTTTTATATGTCAGTTTTAGGGGGTAGATTGGGTATTACACTTCTATGGGGTAACTGCTAACACATAACATTTTTAGACCACTGTGTAACCGTTTATTGCTATGAAAATGCGGTATATTATTTTTGTTTTTGATGCTCTGAGTCTCTTCTATCTTTGCTCTATGTGCTATGTCACTCCCCCTACAGAGCGCTATCACAACGCAATCAGCATGCACTCCGCTAATGAAACTACTGCGCATCGCATCTGGTTTGTGAAGTTGTAGTGTGCAGTGTTGTATCATGTTTTTGTTGCCTGGAAGAATCCATGACTCATCGCTGTACCAGCGGCGAGTCTGGTAATGCTTGGTCCAGAATGCGCTGCCGTTGCGCGTAGACAGACAGCTAAGTGAACCAATCAGAGAACAGTTAACGGACAGCGACGTGAACCAATCAAACAAAAGAAAAGAAAGAACAGAAAGGCCTCTAGAGCTGTCAGCTGCTGTGGTTTTAAGGAATCGATGTGTTTTAGGTCATTTAAGACCAATTTTACAGCTGAATGGAAGGGACGTTCAGTTCTCCGATGCGCCATCTTGATTCAAAACTGAGGAGGAACTTCCACTGCCTAAGAGTGACGTTGCGGGCAAAGGCGGGTGCACTGACGTCACCATCTTTGAACGAATCAGAATCGCGGAGTCCGTTGTTAACTGGGGGAGCGAGGGTGGAGCGAGGGTGTCCAAATGGTATCTCGCTGTATAGGAAATACAGAGAGATATAATTTGGCTGGCCAGGTAAATGTTTTTGTGTATTTATGGAGAATTGTCATGTGGGAGCGTAGGTTTGATGGCATATGAAACTTCTTTGGGCATGTTTTTGATGAGGGATAACGTTATAACACGGTAGAAAGCTCCAAAATAGTAAATTTTGCATAATACACCCTCTTTAAGAAAGTGTTTGGTGTTTTAGTGATTTATTTATCTAATGATCAGATCTTGTCAGTATGAAAGCAGCTGGCCACTTAAATTTCCTTTGGGATTAATAAAGTTTCTACTTAAAATGAAGTGTTCTTTCGATCCTGCTGTCCTTTAATTTCTCCCCATGGGTCTAACCTTTGTTTTAGACCTGATGTAATCTTAAATGTGTTCTGTTTTATTACTCTCTGGTTTCTGGTGGAGGGTCTGTCACATGCTTGTGTAGATATTGCCCAGAATGTTGCACAGTACGGCATTAAACTTATCAGTTTCCATGGAGACAAGCAGGTGCACGCAACCAGGCCAAGTTACGGGTCAGGGCTGTGGAAAGGTGAGCCCAATCACAGCAAAAATGCATAGTTTTAAACTATATGCTGCAGACTTGGTTCATGTTCGTTAGTTTAGTTTTTGTTTAGTTCTGATAATTTTTTTGTTATGCTATCCATGGGTTTCAAAAAGATGATGTTTGCAATAGTCATTGACACTAAAACAAAAATGGTCAAAAGTCCTCAAAATGGCTTCCATTAGATTGAAATGCATGATCCCTTGCTTCAATTAGTCCTTGACTTTTTGTAACTTTAGCTCAATTCTAGTTCGTCCTGTTTCAGTCCCAGTTTAGTTGGGATTTTACCTGTTGTCCTGGTCTAGTCCTGGTTCAGCCCTGCTTTGGCCTTGATTTAGTCCTAGTTTAGTCCTGATTCATTTCAGGTTTAGACCTGATTTAGTCTTGGTTTACTGTAGTCCTGATATAGTCCTGGTTTAGTCTTGTTTTAGTCATGATATTGTCCTGATTTAGTCCCGGTTTAGCCCTGGTTTAATCCTGTGTGTAGTCCTTGTTTAGTCCTGGTTTAGTCCTAGTTTAGTCCTAGTATATACAGACTGAAATAAGAATAGAATAACCTGAGTTGTTTAGCTGCATATCTGTGGAGACCTCTGTGTTCTTGTAGAGCAGCAGAGGAAGTGCTTGTGTGAGCACTGATGAGACACAGCAGAGGTATCTGAGGTATGAGTCTTTCCTCTGTGCACTAAATAAAACCACATATTTTGGAGTCTTGCACTGACATAGACCTAAACACATACTCTTCTAATGCAGTGCTTCTCAAATAGTGGGGCGGGCCCCCCTGGGGGGCGTGTGACCCTGGGAAACATGCTTATTTGCCGTACTGTACTAGAACTAAGTGGAATTGCACATCAACAACAGTAGTTGGCAGTGGCGCTCTCATTGTTGCTCTGGGGCAGGGGTCGGCAACCTTAAATATGCACTATACAGAACAGACTCACCATCAGCAGAACATCCTCTGTCACAGAAAAAGCACGTATATTCCACTGGGTCGTGTCCTTTAGTCCGACAGAAGCTGACGCATCAGCGGCACAAGGAGAGAGGGGTTTTTTTTTCCAGCGTTTTAGTTTATGCAAACAAGCAATGTGGTTTTAAGTTTCGTTTCTGTAAAACGTAAACAAATGTGCACAAAGCTGCATTAAAAACACATTAATATTTGAGTCCTCAGTGCAAAAAGACAGTGCAGTCTTTGTTGGAAGTTTTTTTGTTTGTTTTGTTTTTAATGTTAATAAAAGGATACAATGTTATGCAGAGGTGTACTAATAACAATTTTCTAGACAAATAATACTATTTATAGGGAGGGGTGCATGCATTTTTTTCTTAATAAATAATTGAGAAGCATTGTTCTAATGGAATGGAAACTATAAAATATAATGTAGATTCTTACCTCTGCATTGCATTTTTAGTCAGTTATCTACTAGATATAGTCGGCCTCACCTCCACGCACAGCTTGGGCTCTGGAACCCAACTCCTTGAGGGGGGCTGGACCCTCCATTTCTCTGGTGTTGCCCGCGGGGAACGGCGGCGGGCCGCTGTGGGCCTGCTCATTGCCCCACAGCTCAGCTGCCGAATGTTGGAGTTCACCCCGGTGAACGAGAGGGTTGTGTCCCTGCGCCTTCGGGTCGGGGACAGGTCTCTCACTGTTGTGTCAGCCTACGGGCCGAACAGCAGTGCAGAGTACCCGGCCTTCTTGGAGTGCCTGGGAGGGGTAGGATGGATGAATATCGACCCCTATATAAACAATCCACATACAGGAACTGAATTATATACAAAATTAAGTTAATTTTTAAGTTAACATATTGATACCTTGTAGTGACATCACACTGGGGGTTGTTGTACATGTATCTCCAAAGAAATATCTGAAAACTGAAGACAAAAATACAAAATAGATGTAAACAGCACATTTTCAGGAGCCTGTGATCAATACGAGCATTCATGGTCCTGTTTAGGAGTTTGGTTTTCAACAAAAAGGTGACAGTGACAAACTGAAAAACTGCCTGTTGTAGTTCCAGCTAGGCTAGTTCTTTATGGTCAAACTGTATTAAATCACAGCTCAGATTAAAATCTAGCTTCAGACAGAGCAGTGCAAGTTAGTTAAAAAGTATCAATATTTCTTTTATCTTGTAATAACTTGAGTCTATAAGGTGCATTGAGTTGCACTGCCTATAAAATCCATGGTACAAATAGCTGGCATAGCAGAGCCTTTTCTAATGCTGATGCTTAAATAAGATAAGACTTTATTGATCTCACACAGGAGAAATTTACTTGCCACAGTAGCTCCAGGACAGTTTGAAAAACAAGAAAGAAAAGTGCATGCAGGCAAGAATGGAATAAAGTAAGTAATAATAAAAATAAGTAATAATAATAATAAATGCGTGAAATTGAACTTCTCCTTTGATCAATAATAATAAATAATAATAATAATACAAACATTAACATGGAGAGCATGGAAAAAGGATATTGCACGTCTGGCCTATATAGTAGAGTTATACAGTCTGATGGCGGTGGGGATAAAGGATCTGCGGTAGCGCTCCTTCTTGCACTGGGAGTGCCTCAGTCGGCTGCTGAAGGAGCTGCTCAGCTCCTTAAATGTTCCGTCTTGTCTTCACACGTGGTCTCATTACATCACATCACATCATTACATGTGTCTGTGTGTGCATTGTGACAGTCTTGCTTCACCAGCAACTCTCATATTTTGCCCAGAGATGCATTTTTACTGTTCACTAGTTTCATTTTCACAGTCTCTACTGCAAAGACACAGTGTGGCTCCCAAGCTTTTCACAAAAAACAAAAATAAAACATGCATCTATCCATTCATTCATCCATTATCTTCCGCTTATCCGGGTTCGGGTCATGGGGGCAACAGCCTAAACAAATCTGCCGCCCAGATCTCACTGCACCAGCCCCTCCACCACGTTAAGGTGGCAGTTCAAGACATGCACCATAAAAGAAATCCTCCAGCTACAGGAAATTCTGACCAAGACTGGTGTAGTCCTGACGTAGTCCTGGTTTAGTACTACTTTTGTCTTGGTTTGGTCCTGATTTAGTTCTGGGTTAGTCCTGGTTTAGTCTTGGTTTAGTTCTGGTTCAGTCTTGGTTTGCACCATAAGTGAAATCCTCCAGCTAAGGAAGTCCTAACTAAGACGAGCACAACATCTGGCAGTTGGATTTGGAGAAATTATCTCACCTTCTGAGTACCACTTGTATCTAAAGCAAGTCGAAAACAGTACTTATGTGAGACCAAATGAACCTTATTGGACAAAAACAGTGCTTATCTAGGTCTAAACTAAAATTAAAACTAGTCTACCCAATTCTAGAGTTCTAAACAAGGACTAACACAAAGGCAGCCAAAATACCTTATCTCATGTTTTATGGTAATCCTTTGGGTCCACTGACTTTGATGTCCGAGGTAATGACTTAAAAGTTTTATATTACGCAAAACTGATTGTGAGCCAGGGCTGGACTGGAACAAAAAAACAGCCCTGGCATTTTTGGCTCAGAACGGCCCCTCATAATTAGCGGAGCACAACAGACTCATTTATGTTTGTGTTCCCCAAAGTAATGTATTTTACTATTGCTTTGGGTGGTGATTTAAAAATTCTTACATTCTAGCAGGCTCTGGACGGGAAAAGTAGTCTACTCTCTCTCTCTTCTCTCTCCTCAACAGCTTGGCTTGACTAGACAGGAAGAGGGACAGATTATTACAGTTTATTAAGTGATAAATAGAAAACCTAAAAACCTAAATTAAAAATAAAAATATTGGGAACTACCTGGAAAAACTGGGGAACTACCTAAACCATCAAAACATTTAGTATCTTTAGGTTACATTTTTATTTTTTGATAATGATCAGATAAATCTCATACTAAGGCAGCACGAGGCAAGGCAAGATGGCTGACCGGAAGTAACGATGCTCTCACTTAAGGTCGCTTAAATCGGCCTATTCAGTGTATGATGTGTATGAAATTTGTAGTTTATAAAAAAAAAGTCTGACCAATATGGATGCCACCAGTGGAGTCAGTAGTGTGGAAACATTTACATGATTAAAAGGTTTCTTTTTAACCTAAAGTGTATTCTTAGACTTACACTTAGACAAACTTTATTGATCCACAAGGGAAATTGTTTTGGGTACAGTAGCTCACTCATCAAATATGATATATAATAGAGGGTAAAAGAACAAAAAGAAAAATAGATGGAAAAGAGCCATAGAACCAACCAAAGAGCAATAGACCTGTGTCAGATGAGACACAATTATATACATAAGATAATGATAGTAAATATATATGTACAATCAGATTTAAAGGGACAGTGTGTAAGATTTTTACCTGTTAATTACTGAAATTGAAGATACCCATTCAAAAATACATTGTTTTCCAAGCCTTTTCACTTCCATCATGAAATCAAAGTATTCTTTTGGACTTAGATATAGTCACATAAAAGGGGGATCTTCCCCATATAGAGGCAGCCATTTTGAATACGAGAGCCGCAGAAGGACATTTGGGCTCATCCTTCGCCTCGGCTCCTGCTAATAGCTGCTCATCCGCGCTGCCTTATGGGAGTGAAGGAGAGAAGGAGAGAAGGGGAAGGGGAGGGGGAGGGGGGAAGGGGGGAGCCTCGCGTAAAGAAGCATGCTGCCGGATCACACATCGTAATGGATATAACACGTATTTTGGACTAAATTGTTTTACTGGATTTTATTCGCTGGATCCTTATGGACAGATTGAGACCAAGTTTATGATGAAATACAGAGTTTGACCTGTGCAAAGCCTTCAAAGGTAAGCTAAGTAAGCTAAGTTTTGTGCTTTTCTGTATAAAAGCCCCATGTGCTCGGGGAGTGATTGTTTTGCAGGGAAATGAATTGCATAGTCAAAAAGAGGAGACTGTAAGGTTTCATTTGATGTGTAGATTGTCATGAATCATGATCGGGATTGTGTGTTTTCATGCGAAAAAAAAAAAAAAAAGTGAACGGGGGACCGCGTTTTATGTATACAGCGGTCCGCGGTTCGTGCGCGGGCACGCGCGATGTCGGCGGTACGTCGCGCCCGGGTGACCCTCGAGGTCTGCCGTAGCCAAAAGAGGAAGTGGAATAGCTAGTAACCACCTATGCGCCACGAATCCTACACACTGTCCCTTTAAATAGAAAAGAGGTACTCAAATATAAAATACAGTATAAAATATGATGATACGATGATTTTGCCGAAAAAACTTTCAGCGAAATTCTTCGTTTTCTATCCATGCGGCATGTCTGTCCATCACCTAAAAGTCCCGGTATTATCCTAACATTACTACCTGCTTACCTGCTGTGATACACCTCCCTAGTCACTGTCTCTGTCCCTCGGGTGTCCTGTCAACTGTCTCTGGCTGCTCCTCCGTTCCCTCGGGTTCCCTCGGGTTCCCTCGGGTTCCCTCGGGTTCCCTCGGGTTGCCTCGGGTTCCCTCGGGTTCCCTGTCCACAGTCTCTGGCTGCTCCTCTCCCTGTCCACCTTCAGCCTGGGCTGCAGAGGACGTGGAGGCTCCAGCAGTTATTTTAGGACATTTTGCAGCGTCTGTAGTGAGATTTTTTAATCTTTTAGCCCGCAAATTCTCCGCACCTCCTTATACCAATATGATTATGAAACTGGCGGGGATCAGCGCAGAGAAAGGGGTGGGACCGCTCTCGTAAGCTTCTATATCCTGATTGGTTTAGTCTACTGTCTATATTGAAGATGGACCAATGGGACGCCTCCTCTAAATTGTGGGCCAGTGACCGGCCTCTAAAAAAAAAAAAAAAAACAGCATTGGCACCGGCCCCCGAGGACTGTCGGCCCACCGGGAAAATGCCTGGTATGCCAGATGGCCAGTCCAGGCCTGTTGTAAGTATTGGGCCATGTTGTTGTTGTAATGTTTTAACATCATCAAAAGCAGACCTGGAGTTGTGTTTTGTTTCATTCACGCATGTTTGAGTAACTCTTTATTGTCTGTCTACATCTCCAAAGCTCAAAATGCTCTGTTCCACCTTGTGATGTCACGAAGAGGTAGTTTTCAAGTTAACATCTACCTTTTATCTTTTGTTTGGTACAGACTGGCAGTTCCAGAGCTGAAATGATCTAAATGATTCTCGTGAAGGTTTGTGGAGTTTAAAAACACAGTGGAATGCTTCCTGTATGACCACATGACATCACAAGGTAGTTTGAGACCACATATGCAGGGTTTTTGTGTGAATCATGTGTGAATGAAACAAAACACAACTCCAGGTGTATTTGTTATGAGGAAACATTAGAACACAAATCAGAAAATAGTGTCATATGGGCCCCATGACAATTCAGAACAAACTCCTGGATTACACTCTGAAAACAAAGGTTCTATCAAACACTGTGCCTATATCTTACATCCCAAGCTCTGAGCGATGAAAGATGAAAGGGCATCTGGTATAAACTTAGACTACTTTGGACTTCTTCCAGAAATCTAAAATCATCTGTACACATGGACAGAGTGAGCTCCTGGTTAATGAGCTGTTAATGCCGTCTTCACTTCATTAGCACGAGCCAACCACCATCAGAACGAGTGAAATGGGAGTGGAGGCTCTATGGAATTTCTGAAGCTCTGTGTAACCCACTCACTTTGGCACAGTTTGGCCTGGCACAGCTCCAAACGCAGTGTTTACATTTCACTGGCCCGTGATAGACATGAGCTAAAGGAGGAGGGTGAAATCAGAGCCAAACACACAGGTCCGATCAGCTATGAGGCAATAAGTCTGGGGATAATTTGTCCTCATGGATACTTTGCAGTGACATCGCGCCGGGGGTGTTCTACGTGCATCTCTACTGGCGGGATGTTTTGCAGTTACCATAGTGATACAATGCACACATAAGCAAACACAGTACAATACAAAATTGATTTAAACAGCACATTTTCAGGAGCCTGTGATCAATACGAGCATTCATGGTCCTGTTTAGATGGGGGGGGTTTGTCGCAGTTTTGCTAATGTGTGTATTGTGTCGCTATGGTAACTGTTGAACATTCCTCCAATAGAAATACAGTGGAGGAAATAAGTATTTGATACTTTTGTAGGTTTCTATACTGAAAAAGAAATTAATGGTAGGTTTATTTTAAAATTGAGAGATAGAATATCAAAAAGAAAATCCAGAAAATAACCAGATAATATTGATGCACTGATTTGCATTTCATTGCGTGAAATAAGTATTTGAAGCCAAAAAACCCTTGTTTGACGTTTCTTGTAGTTGATGACCAGGTTTGTGCACATATCAGAAGGAATTTTGGTCCACTCTTCTTTGCAGACCATCTCAATCACTAAGGCTGTCACTTGGCAATTTGGAGCTTAAGTTCATAGGTTTTAGGCCAGAAACTGTCCGGGTCACTCCATGACCTTAATGTGCTTCTTCTTGACCCACTTCTTCGTTGCCGTGGCTGTATGTTGATGGGGTGAAGTTGTCCTGTGCCCTTGCCAGAAAAACACACCCAAAGCATAATGTTTCCACCTCCATGCTTGACGGTGTGGATGGTGTTCTAGGGGTCATAGGCAGCATTTATCTTCCTCCAAACACGGTGAGTTGAGTTAATGCCATAGAGCTAGATTTTGGTCTCGTCTGACCACAGCACCTTCTCCCAGTCACTCTCTAAATCATTCAGATGGACAAGATGGCCTGCACATGTGTCTTCTTAAACAGGGGGACCCTGCGAGCACTGCAAGATTTTAACTAAAGTGTTACCAATGGTTTTCTTAGTGACTGTGGTCCCAGCTGCCTTGAGATCATTGACCAGCTCCTCCCGTGTAGCTGTAGGCTGATTTCTCACTGTTCTCATGATCATTGAAACCCCATGAGGTGAGATCTTGTGCCCCAGACTGAGGTCAATTGATGGTCATTTTTTTGTATTTCTTAAATTTTCTAACAATTGCACCAACAGTTGTCTCCTTAACAGCAGCTTCTTGTTTATGGTTTTGTAGCCCATTCCAGACTTGTGCAGGTCTACAATCTTGTCCCTGACATCCTTTGACAGCTCTTTGGTCTTTTCCATGTTGGAGAGTTTGGAGTCTGACTGACTGATTCTGTGTCTTTTATACAGGTGATTAGTCAAAACAGGAGTCTAATTCAGGTGACGAGTTGATTAGGAGTGTCTAACTGCTGTGGGAGCAGAACTCTTAAAGATCCCATGACATGGTACTTCTTGATGCTTTTATATGGCTCCTTAATGGTTCCCTAATACTGTAAATGAATCCTTCTTCAAAATCAACACTCAGTGCATGAGAAACAGAGATAAGATGAGAAAGAGTAATTTTTCTCTCTCTGAACAGGCTATTATGGGCGTTGTTGCTTGAATGCAAATGAGGAGAAAAGAGCTGGCCTATAGTAGAGGGTGGGGGCGTGGCCAAACTCTCCGCTCTAAGCTCTCAGCTGATCCACTTCCGTGTTTTTGCACGGGGGGAGAGATGGGAAGCGTTCCATTGAAACATAAACACATTTCCACAGAAAATAAAATTAAACCACTGCTGTTCAAAGGTCCAGAGGCTCAGATAAAGGACTTCCGAGCCTAGAAACACTCGGACGTGCCTCCAGGCAAATAAAAAAATGCATTTCGCATTGCCTAGCGCATTCGCAGTCCAAAATCTCTGGGCGTGATTTACAGAAACGCTGAGTACAGACAGACGGGGGTGGAACTGCATTTGCATTTCTTTTTTCGATCTGACGTCAATAAGGTGCCTTGTTCAAAATCGCCCGTTTGAGCTCCAATTTTTTCTAACGCAGAAAAGGATCGCAAATGCTCAGTTTAGACATTTCACAACTTTTAACCATGGGGGGGGGGGGCTAAACAGGGTAGGGGAGCTCACATTAACGTTCAAAAACCTCAGAAAGTGAAAATTTCATGCCATGGGACCTTTAATGGTTGGTAGGGGATCAAATACTTATTTACACAATGAAATGCAGATCAATTAATTATATAATTAATTAATTAAATATTTCTATAATGTGATTTTCTGGATTTTCTTTTTGATATTCTATCTCTCAATGTTAAAATAAAACTACAATTAAAATGATAGACTGTTCATTTCTTTGTCAGTGGGCAAATCTACAAAATCAAATACTTATTTCCTCCACTGTATATGTAGGACACCCCCAGCATGATGTCATTGCAAAGTATAAATAGACAATACTACTACATAACATGCAATTACAAGTGGTTTTATATCTCAAAAATACAGGACATTCTGACTGTGAGCGGGGTCGCCTCTCTACAGATCTGACCTGTAACTTGGTCCGGTTTGGTCTCCATGAAGATAGAAAGGTTTAATGTCATACTGTGGAACATTCCATACAAAGCAATAACATCTCCATGGACAAAAAGGATTTGACGGACCCTCCACCAGAAAAGTTACACAATGCACCTTTTAAGTTGAACCTTTAAACTATAAATAGTGCAGTTTATTTCATCGTAGAAAGCTTTCACAGTTGCTAGGGACTTAAAACACCTGAATGCATGTATGCAAAGCTATAATGTTTCATACCAATACATAGTTGTTGTAAGCCTGGATTCCCTTTGGCCTTTCCATCTGCGCTCCACTGACCTGACTTGTCCCCATGTGTTATATTATGGCCTCTGTAATGTATCTGTGTGTACTTGTGTGTGTACTTACTGCTCCACTCCTTCATCATATATTTTATTTCTCCACAGTGACCTCAGACAGCCGGGGAGCTTGTACACTGCAAAAATGTACTCTCGAGATCATGTTAAAATGACTTGAATTCAGAATCATAAACTGTATTCTTCATGGAGACCGAACCAGACCAAGTTACAGGTCAGATCTGTGGAGAGGTGACCCCGCTCACAGTCAGAATGTCTGTTTTTTTTGGTATTTTTGAGCTTTAAAACCACCTGTAATTAAATCAATGTAAAGGAGAGCTGTTTAATTTCATATTGCGGAACATTCCAGGCAAAGCAGAAACAAGCAGGTGACAGACCCTCCACCAGAAATGTTACACAGTGCACCTTTCCTTACAGTTTGGCATAAGAAAGTCAATCTACTAATGGAGTAAGTTAGCCTGGGAATTCCCAGGCCGCTTCCGTTCGTTTCGAACTGGAAGGCGGCCTGGAAACTCGTCCAAGCGAGAGTCCCAGATTTAGGGCCCCAATCAGAGAGCGGGGGAGGTGTGGCAAGACGGTGACGCGTACTACATGACAAACGGAAGCTTGTAGTTTGAACTGACAACTGACATGATTGGCTATGGACTTACGTATACGCTCAATGATAGACATTCATAACGCCCAATAAACGGCCGTTGGCAATCGCTAACCACACCTCCGCTACAGGATTTTTCGAAGCGAGTTTCCAGACCCATATCTCACTTGTGATATGGTCAGGTGTTAAACAGACTAGGAGTAAGTGCAATTTCTTACAATATTAGGAAGGTAAGCAAAAACATAATCAAAGTCACAATATGTAACTTTTTAGCCAAAGAATAGACTAAAATAAAAGCATTTTGATTGTGTTTGACACTGAAAAAAATAAATAAAACTAAGTCGGCTTGCATCTCCACAAACCTGACTCTTATTTGTCCAGGATGATGCCCTCTTTTGGCTTGTTTCCATGGAAATTATGTTCCTTTGGTTATAATAGCATATATAAACCAAATACGACACAAAACTCATCTGTCTCCATGGAGAATGTTCCGAAGTATGGTATTAACTTTCTATTTCTATGAAAGTGAGACAAGACAAAAGAGACAAGTATGAAAGTGGAGTGTGCATGAGTGTTGGAGGTGGTCGGAGGGGCCGATGGCGCAGATTGGCAGCCTCGCTTCCGTCAGCCTGCCCCAGGGCAGCTGTGGCTACAGAAAGTAGCTTACCACCACCACCAAGTGTGGAGTGAATGAACGGTGAACTGTGGAGCGCTTTGGGATGAAAAGGCACGTCATGAAAAGCGCTATATAAATGCAAAAAATTAAATAAAATAATTCAGGTGACTTGCCACCTCCAGAAAATATACTGCATATTTAAAGGTGCATTGTGTAACTTTTCTGCTGGTGGCTCCATCAAATGTTTTCTTCATGGAGATGACTGCAACTGACCTAGTTGTTTTCTCTTTTTACAGTGTACGGTATTGGCTGTATTCCCGGTCGGTTCAATCTTAGCTCATATATTTTGTCCTTTCACGCTGACCTCAGACGGCCGGGCAAGCTGGCATGAACCCACCCCACTGTAACTCTCCTCTCTTCCTTCAATCAATGTATGTGCTGTCCGCTAATGTACATGCTGATGTATGTGTGGTTTAGACTGGCACGAGGCCACTGGACCATGAGTCTGATAAAGTGGGCCCTTTACTCAAGAGACAAGTGTGGATTAAACAGTTTATGACATATCAAAGTAAAAGTAAAGTGACAACAGATATGCGATCAGATACACGGAGGAGATATGTGAAGGGTGATGCAAACGTGTATGTGGGATGTCAGGCAAAACTTATTTATAACATCAATCGTTTGGCAAGGAGGTACTTTAAAGGGCCCATACGATGCTGTTTTCTGATCTATTTTATAATGTTTTCTCATCACAAACAGACCTGGAGTTGTGTTTTGTTTTGTTTCATTCACACATGTTTAACGCACAAACTGCAGATTTAGGCTGAGTTCTTCTCTCAAACGGAAAACACCCAGTTCCACTTTGTGATGTCATATGGTAATACAGATACAGGAAGTGCTCAGTTGTGTTTTTAAACTCCGCACACTTTCACTAGAATCACTTGGATCATTTCAGACCTGGAATTGCTAATCTCTCCTGAACTAATAGCTGTTAACTTGAAAACTACTATTTCATGACATCACAAGGTGGAGCAGAGCATTTTGAGATTTGGAGATGTAGACAGACTAATAATAAGGGATTACTCAAACATGTGTGAATGAAACACAACTCCAGGTCTGTTTTTAAGGAGGTTAAGAGTGTTCTAAAATGGATTTTAAGGACTCACACTGCACTAAAGATGTCGGATCATATCGATCGTATCGAAGTGTCTTGTCCAAGGACACAACAATAGCATACCACTTCTGTGTGGTTCTGGGCTCCTGGTATTCCTCTCATCCCACATGAGTAATTTGCACTATTATTGACCAACTGTTAAAATAATCTGTCAGATTACAGCTGCACATGTAACTGCTCAAATGTTTACATTTCCTATTTGCACGATATCAACCATGTTTGCACAGCGTTTTACTACTGACAGTTGCACATAAAACTAATGTTGCACATTATCTGTAAATATGTACATAGCACCTAGCCCAGGGGTCGGCAACCTGCGGCTCCTGGAGCCGCATGCGGCTCTTTGATCCCTCTGATGCAGCTCAGTACGGTGGTCCCTCGTTTATCGCAGTGGTCACGTTCTAAAAATAACCCGCGATAGGCGAAATATGCGAAGATATTACAGAATGAAACCAAAGATCCAAACCAGTTTTCAGGCCCTAAACGTGTATTTCAAAGTTCCTCTGACTGAGCCTCTTCGTCCTGGTGTCCTTCGTCCTTCGCTGTCACGGGTTTTGTTGGGGAGAAAACTTGCAAACATACAGGACTTCAGCGATCAAACATTTATATAAATTTGGCTGAACGCATTCTGTCCTGTACAGGAGACACGGCACGGAGGAGAAGGACTGACGGATCGGCAAAGGTCTACAGTTCCTTAGCCAATCAGGTCAAAATGTAATCCTCTGGCACAAGGGCAAAAAAAAAACAAAAAAGCCGTTATATGCAGTGTCATTTTAAATTTCAAAAGGGTTTTGTGGCTCCCAGTGTTTTCTTTACTGTGTGAAACAGGTCCATATGGCTCTTTGAGTGGTAAAGGTTGCCGACCCCCTGACCTAGCCTATATTTTTCATAGTGTATATTTGGTAAAGATTGTTTCTATTTGAGTATACTTTTTTACATGCTTCTCTTTATCGTATTTATCTATTTTATTTATTTATTTATTTTTGCATGCCCTTGGCATCCAGAGTGGGTAGCAAAGTAAGAATTTCATTGTACAGGGAAACGTGTTTCTTTACTGTGCACATGAAAATAAAAGCTTTGAATCTTGAATCTTTGAATCTCCCGTTCCTAACCAGACCCTGCCCTGCTTATATTTCCAGATTAGATGTTCCAGACTAATGCTGTCTATTTAATTCTCTGTAACTAGATATTATATATAAGACATTTTATATATCATTATTCTGCTTCTATAGTAATTCAAGAAGACATTTTCAACTTGTACATACATATTCTAAAATTGCATGAACTCATATAAAAGTCATCAGTGAGAAATGTAAAACAAAAGAATTGCACCGTCGAAGGTTTGTTCCACTGAGTGCTCTTCTCCCTCAGTATAATAATAATAATAATAATAATAATAATAATAATAATAATTATTATTATTATTATTATTATTATTATTATTATTATTATTATTATTATTATTATTATAGGTTTATTTGGATATTTGATCAATGATAAATGACATTATGTTCAAACAATAATCAACAGATACATGAAGGGAAATACTTTACATTTCCAATCATGAATATAGTCTTCAAATCAATGATAATGGGAAGGAGCTCAGAGTAGAGCCGCTGCTCCTCCACATTCACTGGTTGGTAACATGGTGGTCAAATGGTTGGGAATCACCAACTTTGTCACAGCTTGCTGTGTTTGGTTTTGGCTAATTCCCATTGGAAATGCACTGAAGCTAATATATGCAGCTGTAGGTATCATAGTTCATTTTGCTTAAGTTTTTACTTTCCTAAACCCGGTTTTGTCCTTTCTGTAGCCATGTTTGTGTGTTTGACTTTTACTTCACTGTACTGTTTGCCCCGCCCTAAAGTGTCTCACCTGTGTCTCGTTCATCGGCAGACCTCTCAAGTTTTGAAGTTTGGTAGAAGTGAGATTTATATTGGGGGAGCGGGGTGGTGCGTGTGACTGGGGGGGTGACTTTTTTTCGCTGAGAACGCGCATTAACTAACCGATTTTCTGGGCACAGAAGCGCTGTGAATAGTGGCTACAGTTCTGAATTGCTTAACAAAATTTCAGCGTGAGAAATACCATGCGTGTTGTGTGTCACACTCTCA
The DNA here is from genome assembly GCA_036785185.1 of Paratrypauchen microcephalus. NCBI lineage: Eukaryota > Metazoa > Chordata > Actinopteri > Gobiiformes > Gobiidae > Paratrypauchen > Paratrypauchen microcephalus. Next base: position 1,061,674 of record JAVJIX010000186.1, on the reverse strand, counting down.
AAGCGTGAGACTTGAGAGCCCTGTTCATCGGTGTGCATACAAACCCCATGTTCCCCTCTGCCCTTTGTTGGTTCATTTGTCATTGTCTGCGTCATGTCCTGCTGGTTTCTATTTTTGGGTTGGTTACTTCTGATTTTTGTTAAAGTTTTAAGGAAACAACTTTGCAAGTGCAGTCTTGCATTTTGGGTCCTTTCTGCTCTCTACACCAGCTCTCTATCAACACTGGAAGGGTCGACTCCTTCACTCTCCAGGGTGCTCTCTGCTGGTAATTGTTTACTTATTTATTTTTTTTGGTGAGAAATCTCAAAGGATGTGTGGTTTGACTTGTTTTAATTCCACCATATTCTTTGTTAATCTGCACACAACACCAAAGCTAAGATGTACATTATGTATATTATAACTGGACTTACCGTTTTGCAAACCTTGTGTGAAGTCACTTTGTTTCCCACAGACTTGAGCAGTGTGAGCGCTTCTTTGTCTTTCTTCCTGTGTCTCTGCAGCTCGTGTGACCTCTCATTAAATTCTAATGTCCCATCACTTTTTATTACAGGTTGTGACTTCACACTAAAAAATAACGACAAAGGAGGAGTGGAGCTGTAGGCTTTGGGACGGTCTGATTCAAGGACGAAACGGCGGAGGGTTCATAGGTAAAGTCAGGTCTCACTAAAAATACTTGTACCCTGTGTTTACCATGAGTGTGCGGGACATGCAGTACTGCTGACAGAGTACTTTATTACAGAGACGTGACTGTGAACATAAAAGGAGAGGTGAAGTGAGTATACTGGCATAGATATAATGTAAGTCAGCCACAAGAGGGCGCAATCCAGTGAAATCTCAACAGCGCTCAACAGTGACAGCCCACTTTGAGGTTGTGCAACAAAATTTCCCATTCATTTTACCCAATGATTTTCAATGTAATAAAAATTAAATAATAACAAGAACATGGGTCCATAGAATTCCTGATATGAGAGGCCCCTTCATATCAAAGTTTTACTCCTGCTAGCATCTATGTGACCTTTTTTAAGCCTACATGCGTGACCAAGAGTTGTACATTTCTGAATAACTGCAAGGAAGTACGAAGATATGTTGGAGGAGATATAGGGTAGGTGAAAACAGGTATTTTCTGAGATTTCAAGACTCAAATGCAGGACAATACAGGATTACAGGAGAATTTGGCCGATTTTAGCCCCAGTTTGCTTCTGCTTGACTTCGTGTGTCTAATGCCAGTTGTGATGTGTATATAATCTCTAAGTGCAATGCTCTGGTCATTTTACTCTAGACGGGAAACATCTGATGTGAGTGTGCAGCTTTTGCAACTGATACCTTGTGGTGTGCGGTTTCTTCAAGCCACTCTTAGATTGAATTCTCCTCAAACGGTGTCTTTAAATAGTACAGAGAAGGGACACTCACTGCGTGCACATTGACGAGTGTAATCCGATTGCAAATGGATTGGGATCATATCGAATTCATGTGCACAGGCTAAGGATCGTATAGGGATTGGTTTTGCAAATCTGATAGGAACCCCTGGCTTAGACCGATAGTAATCCGCTTGGTGCTGCCTTGTGCACGATATCGGATCGGATTGGCGTACTGCGCATGGGTGGGAATTTGCGCCAAGGATTTCACCCGGAAGTGGCAGGAGGCGCCGACGCCGTCATAAATAGTGATTGTTGCCGGAAAAGTCAGATGAAATCATGGCTGCGAAGAAAGAATGCACAACACGTACACCAATGCTGCTCCGTCAAACTCCTCGAGCGCCATCTTTGTATACCGCCACATTGTTGTGTTTTTATTGAGTAGCCATCACCCGGAAGTAGTTGGACTACAGCGCCACATAGCGTAGAGGAGCCGGCCAGGTCGCTGACCATTATCCGATTACACGAGCTTCATTTGCACTGGGATCTAAGGAGAGACCACCCGCAGAGTAACGGGATCGGATTTGGAGAAATCTAATCCGATCCTACCATGTGCACGCAGTGAGTGAATATACTGTATAGTACAGAGGAGTGAGAGTATACCCTACCTAGCTCCAAGCAGGTTACAAGACCATCTGTGGCGAAGAAAGTCACTCCCAGTAAGAATGCACATGTTTCAATATTACTGAAACATTTCAATATTATTGAAATATGTGCATTCTTTCTGGGAGTGACTTTCTTCTCCTCATCAATAAAAACACTTCAGTGCTGGTCAGACGCTGGTGGACACTGCCTATATCTGCCTGAAGGGAGGAGCTAACTACAATGAAATTGAGACTACCACACCTATTTATTTACAGTTTCTGTTAGTTAGGTGGGCCTATTAAATATGCAGTGGGAGTAGAGTGTGGGGTCTTGTTAGCAGAACCATTCAGTGTCATAATGGGTGCGTGAAGAGTCCCTCAGTCGTCCAGGTAAAATCCATGATAAAAGAAGAAATTCAATTTGTCAACTGGACAAAGTTTGTTTGGTCGAAAACGTTTCGCCGCTCATCCGAGAGGCTTCGTCAGTTCCGAAACTTTTTTTCGGAAAGTGGTTAGCTAGTTAGCTCCTCCCTGCAGCGAGATATAAGCAAGTGTCTAACCAGCACTCTAACCAGAACTGACGAAGCCTCTCAGCTGAGCGGCGAAATGTTTTCGACCAAACAAACTTTGTCCAGTTGACAAATTGAATTTCTTCTTTTATCATACCATAATGGGTGTTTTCACACCTCTGGACCTGACCTGGCTAACCTGATTGTTTTCTTTGTTTGTTTTGATTTAGGTTTGAGGATAGAGTTATAGATGGGAGGCAAATTATGTCTGAGACCTCCATTTCTGTTCAAGGAAGGATTCTCTTTCTTGTCAAAAATAGCCTCTTTAACTCCCCTCTCAAACCAGTTCTTTTCTCTGGCCAAAATCTGTACCTCACTGTCCTCAAAGGAGTGGCCTGTGGCTTTTAGGTGGAGATGTACAGCAGATTCTGGGCAAAGCAATAAGACTGAAAAAAGGCAGATGGCGAACCCTACACCTTAAATGTTCCATAGTGTACCTTGAAAGGTCCTATATTACACAAAATTGACTCTTGTGAGCTTTTAGCCATGTTATAATCTTGTTTCCTCATCAAAAACAGACCTGGAGTTGTGTTTTGTTTCATTCACACATTTGAGTAACCCTACCTTATTAGTCTGTCCACATCTCAAATGCTCTGTTCCACATTGTGATGTCATGTAGTGGTAAAAAAAAATTACCTTTACTTCAGTAGAAATGGACAATTCCAGGGCTGGAATTATCCATATGAAGGTGTTTGGAGTTTAAAAACACAGTGGAGCGCTTCCTGTATTACCACATGACATCACAAGGTGGAACGGAGTGTTTTCTGTTTGCGAGAAGAACTCCGCCTGTGTGAAACATATGTGAATGAACCAAAACACAACTCCAGGTCTGTTTGTGATGAGGAAACATTAGAACATACTGCAGATCTTAACATAGTGTAATGCGTGCCCTTCAGAAGATCATCTGATACCAGGATGCTCTGAGCTATCTTGTCCCGTCTTTACATCTGCGCATACCCTTGACCATGGCACATACCAGCTCCACGGTCAAAATGGCCGCTATCTTCATGAGTGTTGCATTCTCCGTGAGTCAGCCTCGCTATAGACTCCACCTTGACCCTTGAGTTTAACCTTTGCTCTTTATTTTCACAGAGTTGCTAAATGTCTTTCTGGTTGGGTGATTCTGTGTGGAGTAAACATGGGTGGCAGGTGACTACGGCATGTGGGTGCGTACTACAAGTTTTGCTTTGCACTTTGAGGTTTCTAGGTCCTTGGTTTTCATAATAAACTCGATGAGATAAGACGCAACTGAAAGGAAAGGAGAGAATATGGCAGGCAGTTAAAGGGCCCACATTACACTATTTTATCACAAACACACAACACACAAACCCTGCATATTTAAGTACTTCTCTCAAATAGAAAGCACTCTGTTCCACCTCGTGATGTCATGTGGTCATACAGGAAGTGCTCCACTGTGTTTTTAAACTCCATACACCTTCACTAGAATCATTTGGATCATTCCAGCTCTGGAAATGCCAATCTCTAGTGAACTAAAAAAAACAAAAAAAAAGGTAGATTTTTTTTTTAATACTTGAAAACATGACATCACAAGGTGGAACAGAGCAGTTTGAGCTTTGGAGATGTAGAGAGACTAATAATAAAGGATTACTCAAATGTGTGTCAAAGTGTGTCTCAACTTGTCGTTATGTCTGTTAAACCATGGAAATTATTTCTTAAATGTACACTATGTAACTTTCTGCCAGTTTTATGCCATACTGGGGAAGATCAAAAAAGAGTCAGGTTTGTGGAGAGGCAAGTCAACTTGCAATAAGGACATATGTTTTTCAGTACAATAAAAACAATAAAATAAGAAAAAAACATCCTTTTTGGTGCTAAAAAGTTATGGTTTCTGATGGAGGATGTGCCAGTTTATCTATTTGCAACCTACTCAATCAGAAAATAAAGGAAAAACCACAGCTACGAGACAGGGCCTGCGTTGGGGGCAGGCGAGAAGTCAATGGACCCGCGTCTTTATTCAAGTTGTTTTAGATCAAAATTAATTAAGTCTCTCTCTCTCTCTCTCTCTCTCTCTCTCTCTCTCTCTCTTTAAATGTTACCAGACAAAAAACGTACTGTATATATATTCTTGAGTACTGCCCCGTTTTCTATAACTTCCAAACATCTTTATCATGAAAATCAGTTTTAACCTTACACTTTTGGCTCATTCTCAGAATCAGAATCAGAATCAGAAAGGTTTTAATGCCATATGTTTGAACAAGTTCACAACATTAGGAAATTGATTCGGTACTTGGAGCAGAATGTAAACCAACACTTAACATGCAACAAATAAAATAGAATAAAATAAAATAGCAGAAAACTTAAAGGAAAAGTAACGTTATTTTACAATCTGAGCCTTCTTTCGGTAATAAAACAAGTCGTTTGACTCACCCATAGCACGTTGGTGTCATTTGGAGCTGTTTGGTGAAAGTTATGTTGTAGCGTATCCGTTAGCATGAGTATTCGGGGCATTACTTTGCGGTCTCCAAATAACACAAACTTTAGCACTTTTCAAATCATAGAAGCCTGATGTCTTAATGTAAGATTTCGTTTGAAGCAAAAGTGGCCTGTAATCCGAGATTTATCCATAGTTTTCAGCTTTGCGTTTCATGTTTGGGTCCCGGGAGCTGATAGCACAGTCTGCGCATGCGCACTGGCATCCTCATCAACTCGAAACTATGGCTAAATCTCGGATTACAGGCCACTTTTGCTTCAAACGAAATCTTACATTAAGACATCGGGCTTCTATGATTTGAAAAGTGCTAAAGTTTGTGTTATTTGGAGACCGCAAAGTAATGCCCCGAATACTCATGTTAACGGATACGCTACAACATAACTTTCACCAAACAGCTCCAAATGACACCAACGTGCTATGGGTGAGTCAAACGACTTGTTTTATTACCGAAAGAAGGCTCAGATTGTAAAATAACGTTACTTTTCCTTTAAATTTAACAAATTTACAAGAATACAAGAATGTAACAGTGCAGGTGCAGGTAATGGTCAGGTGCAAAAAGAAGAACCAGCACAGGGTCATGTGACTGACACAGAGCGGGTGGGTGGGAAGAGTCCTAGTGTTGTTATTGTTCAAAAGTCCGACAGCAGAGGGGAAGAAGCTGTTTTTATGGCGGGAGGTTCTGGTCCGAATGGACTGTAGCCTCCTGCCTGAGGGAAGCAGGTCAAAAAGTCCATGTCCAGGGTGAGAAGGATCGGAAGCAATCCGACCTGCACGTGTCCGTGTCCTGGAGGTGTACAGGTCCTGCAGAGATGGAAGGCTGCAACCAATCACCTTCTCAGCAGAGCGCACAGCACGCTGCAGTCTCTGTTTGTCCCTGGATGTGGCTCCAGCAGACCACACGGTGATGAAGGAGGTGAGGATGGACTCGATGATGGCAGTGTAGAACTGCACCATTGTCCGTGCTGGTACTGATAGTCATAGTAAAGGCTGCCACACACTACAGGATTTTTTTTATCTTAAACGATTTTTAAACATGCGACAAAAAGCGCATACCACAGACACGAGGAGAATCGTATGAGATTTTAAATTTCTGGTTGCAAAGACTGCAGCGGGATGTGCCTGCGGACCACAGGCTATAAAGTTGTGAGCACAACAAATGGAGTCAAGATACAAGTCAAAACTGCGTGAAATGAAATGAAATGAAATGAAATGTGGTTCAATACTTCAGATACATGATTTTGAAGCCCAGAAGTTCACAGAAAGTAGAGTCACTGTCGCTAATCTGCAGCTTCACCCTGATTCCGTGCGCCGTGTGGATGTAAACAGACACACGTGAAGAACTACTCTGACCTTTTTACTTTTAAAGAAAGCCTCAAACTAGATTCACAGCAGTCTTTAGGGACTGGATGTCATTATTTCAGGAGGACAACTTCTACGGATAATGTGAATGAGATGCGGCAGTTTAAATTTACAACTTGAGTCATAATTATTTTCACTATTTCCTTGACTTTGTATGTTGCATGTCTGTGTCCATCAATCTTCGGCCCCTAACGTCCCTGACCACCCTGTTTTCAAAGTCACACTGACACCACACACACGATGAGGGCAGCAGCTTCAAAATCATACGAAGACACAAAGTCGGGTTAGGCCTCCCCGAACTCGGAGAAAACCAAATTGCAGCTAAAATGGGGCAAATTCTGCAGCCTTAAGAGTACTGTTACTTCAATGTAGTATGACTCAATTAGAATACAAAATAGTTGATTTCATTGTATTGTTTCAACCATTTAAAAAGAGTTTTGCATAATTTCAATGCTCTTATCACTTTCTAATAAATCTGAATAAATTTGACTGATTGGTCCATGAAAGGATGCAAGTAAGACAGTTATTTGGGGTGTGACATCTGATTTATCATGTGGGGTTAATGTGATCTGAAGGACAAATCATTCATCTTTGGACAAATGGTATTTACAAAGAAGAGACACAAAAATGAGAAACCAAGTGTGCATTCAGGCTGTTATTTAGTCCTAAGATGAACCCACTTCAGGTCTGAGGAGGACTTGGTTTGGTCCTGGTCTGGTCCTGGTTTTGTCTTGGTCTAGTCCTGGTTTAGTTTTGGGTCTAGTCCTGGTTTCGTTTTGGGTCTAGTCCTGGTTGAGTCCCAGTGGATGTGGTCAATAAAGTGTGAACGCACCCTAAATGAGAAATATTCAAATCATTTCTTATTGTCAACATGAAGCTTTTGTTGCTAGAAGATTTAATTAAAGTGGGAAGAATAACAAAGGAAGAGAATTTTTCTTGCAAAATGTGTTCCTTAAGTCCTTAAAGGGACAGTGTGTAAGATTTTTACCCGTTAATTACTGAAATTGAAGATACCCATTCAAAAATACAGTGTTTTCCAAGCCTTTTCACTTCCATCATGAAATCAAAGTATTCTTTTGGACTTAGATATAGTCACATAAAAGGGGGATCTTCCCCATGCAGAGGCAGCCATTTTGAATACGAGAGCCGCAGAAGGACATTTGGGTTCCGCCTTCGGCAAGGCTCGTGGTTTTGGGTAAACAACACAAGCATGCTGCCGGATCAGACGTCGTAATGGATCTAACACGTGTTTTGGACTAAATTGTTTTACTGGATTTTATTCGCTGGATCCTTACGGACAAATTGAGAGCAAGTTTATGGTGAAATACAGAGTTTGACTTGTGCAAAGCATTCTAAGGTAAGCTAACCTCGTTTTATGCCTCATTTGTTTTGCAGGGAAATGAATTGCATAGTCAAAAAGAGGAGACTGTAAGGTTTCATTTGATGTGTAGAGTGTCATGGTACATGATCGGGAATGTGTGTTTTCATGAGAAAAAAAAAAAAAAAAAAAACGGGACCGCGTTTTATTTATACAGTAGCGCCCGGGTGACCCTCAAGGTCTGCCGTAGCTAAAACAGAAAGTGCAATAGCACCATCCACCTATGCGCCACGAATCCTACACACTGGGGCTTTAAGTAAAACTGTACTGCCAGAAAACTACTCGGATAAGGATAGCAAAACCAAAGTTAAAGAGGGGGTATTACAACATTGTTCCCTCATCAGAAACACCCTTGAAGAGATTTTAGATGTCATCCATGCTTGTTTGAGTAATTTAGCGATCTCTCCTGATTATGTGCGCTCCGGCTTTTAAACACAGAGACGGGATACGGCATAGTCAAGTGTTTTTATTTGATTTGATTTTATTTACTGTTCTGTTTTGTGTCTGACCTTTACATGCCTCATTTGCACTCATGCTCAGCTGTTATCCAAACTCTACGAGCACCTGACCTGTGTGAACTGTGCGTGGTCTTTTATGCCACTGTGACTGCAAACAGAATTACCCCCAGAGGAAAATTTAAAAAAAAGTTTTCTAAACCTAAACCCCAAGATTTTTTTAGAAGAATATAGCACATGGTAGCAATTAACAAATTACACCCATTTGTTGTAGGGTCATTAATAAAAAGTATAATTATAATACATTTGGTGAGATAATACATGTTGAAAATATAAATTATACTTTTAGACTATTTTAAAATGCAATTTGTGAAGAAAAGTTGAAAAATATGTTGAAAAATTATAGGAAGTGGAGACTTCTATTTCCCACATTGATGACATTATTGTAGAAAGAGTTTTACCCCAAATATATACAACAATTTATACATTAGAAACACATTTTACTTACTGTTACTTTAAACATAATTTCAACAAACTAAAGGTGTGTTGTTATATTTTTATTTGGTATAATATGAATTATTATGTGCATTTAAGTTTTGAGTTTTGGCATAATATACAGTAGGCCATGGTTGCTATAGGTAACAGCTATGGAATTCCCTAGTGTGATGTCACAATTTCCAACCTGGAAGCAACATGAAACATGTCAAAGCCAGATCTCGTCAGATCTCAGAAGCTAAGCAAGGCAGGGCCTTGGATGGGAGACCACCGGGAATTCCAGGTGCCACAGGGGGGCGCCAGTTGCAAAAACTGCCATTGTGTCCTGAGGCAAGACACCTCACTCACTTTGCCTAGTATAAAAGTGGTGTGTGAGAGAATGTTGGTGGTGGTCGGAGGGGCCGATGGTGCAGATTGGCAGCCTGGCTTCCGTCAGTCTGCTCCAGGGCAGCTATGGCTACAAAAAGTGTGGAGTGAATGAATAATGAACTGTAAAGGGTGTCTTGAAAGGCGCTATATAAATTATTATTATTATTATTATTATTATTATTATTATTATTATTATTATTATTATTATTATTATTATTATTATTATTTTATTTTATTTTTATATTTTTTTTTATTTTTATTTATTTTATTTTTTTTTTAAGTTTAACCAGGGAAAAGAGTATATAATTTCTAGTCAAATCTAAAATATAATGATCTTACATGTGTTTTGGTCAAATGAGTAGACTTGTTCTGAGTTCTGTTCTGGTCTATATTTGACCTTGCTCCAACGGTGTTACAATAGTTCTCACGTTTGGCCTGAGCAGTATGCAGTAGTAAAAAGTATATTTAGTATCAGTGTACTATGATCTTAGGGACAGTTCTTTGAGTTAGTGCCTCGTGGGTCAGTACTGTCTCCTCTGGCATGATCTGAATGCTCAAAATGTGGAGCACTGTCACTGTTCAAGCTGCAGAAGAAGAGAAGAGGGGATTATAAATAAGATTCACATGATTCAAGGAGTGGGTGAAGGGCTAAAAATATAATATGACATTTTTCTTAGAGTCTACATCATTTCAACATGATCAGGATTCTTTGCACGCTTTTATTCTTTTTAGGAAGTAACTAAAGCCTTCTAAACCTAAAGGATTTTAAAGGTCCTGTATTACGCAAAATGGACTCTTGTGAGCTTTAAAGGTCCCATGGCATGAAATTGTCACTTTCTGAGGTTTTTGAACGTTAATGTGAGCTCCCCTACCCTGTTTAGCCCCCCCCCCATGGTTAAAAGTTGTGAAATGTCTAAACTGAGCATTTGCGATCCTTTTCTGCGTTACAAAAAACAGAGCTCAAATAGGCGATTTTGAACAAGGCACCTTATTGACGTCAGATTGAAAAAAGAAATGCAAATGCAGTTCCACCCCCGTCTGTCTGTACTCAGCGTCTCTGTAAATCACGCCCAGAGAGTTTGGACTACGAATGCGCTAGGCAATGCGAAATGCGTTTTTTAATTTGCCTGGAGGCACGTCCGAGTGTTTCTAGGCTCGGAAGTTCTTTATCTGAGCCTCTGGACCTTTGAACAGCAGTGGTTTAATTTTATTTTCTGTGGAAATGTGTTTATTTTTCAATGGAACGCTTCAAATCTCTCCCCCCCGTGCAAAAACAAGGAAATGGATCATCTGTGAGCTACAGCGGAGAGCGGAGAGTTTGGCCACACCCCCACCCTCTACTATTGGCCAGCTCTTTTCTCCTCATTTGCATTCAAGCAACAACGCCCATTATAGAGTGTTCAGAGTGAGAAAAATTACTCTTTTTCATCTTATCTCTGTTTCTCATGCACTGAGTGTTGATTTTGAAGAAGGATTCATTTACAGTATTAGGGAACCATTAAGGAGCCATATAAAAGCATCAAGAAGTACCATGTCATGGGATCTTTAAGCAGTGTTATAACGTTGTTACCTCATCGAAAACATACCTGGAATTGTGTTTTGTTTCATTCACACATATTTCAGTAATCCTTTATTAGCAAGTTGATAATTGGCAAGTTAAGAGCAGAAATTATCCAAATGATTCTAGTGAAGGGGTATGGAGTTTAAAAACACAGTAGAGCTCTTCCTGTATGACACCACAAGTCATGTTTGAGAGAAGAACTCAACCTAGATATGCAGGATTTACATAGAACACATGTGTGAATGAAGCAAAACACAACTCCAGGTCTGTTTGTGATGAGGAAACTACATCAGAACATAGATTAGAAAATAGCGTATGCGCCCTTTAAATCCACTTTATTATCACATGTGTTGAAATCCCGCATGAGTGTAGATCTCAGTATGGTACAGGGTGTTCCAGTGAAAAGCCCAGTTCTCTGTGTCTGTATCTGTGTCTCTTTATGTATGTTTCATACATGACTCATCCTCACCACACATCACACAGGCACCACGCTGCAGCTGGACACCCCCATACGGACAGGACACACAAGGGAGAAAACATACAAAAGAGAACAAAGAAGTACGCAAAAAATACAGATTCTGAGCCAAAAGTGATTGAGTTTATTTATTTGTTTATTTGTTTATTTACGGATCCCCATTAGTCTCTACAAACATAGAGACCAGTCTTCCTGGGGTCCAATTTAAAATACAATACACTTCAATACATCCAAGCACCATAACAACAGACCAATCAAAAACAGTGAGATTAAGTTACATTATCCAAAACACATACTAAACACTTAAAATATGTTACATTCAACTTTATTCAGCATTATAAAATAGTAATTTCTTAACACATTCTTTAAAACAGCATGATTTTGTATGAGCATTATGTGTTGTGGCAGCACATTCCATTGAGAAATGGCTCTATAGAGAGACGTTGCTTTCAGTGCATTAGTTCTTGGTTTTGATAAAGTGAAAACTGTGTTTGAGGCTAGTCTTGTATTAAACCTGTGTCTGCTACCGGTAAGCTGTAACTGTGAGACTGTGTAAAGGTCTGTGTGTTGTCCACACTTTATGCAAGAACATAACTAAACTACAGGCCAGTCTGTCCTTGACTTTCTGCCACGAAAGTTCCTTATGCATAGCACTGATATTAGTCCTAAAAGAGCAGTTTAGAGCAAGACGTGCCGCTCGATTCTGAACTATCTGGAGCTTTTCCAAATCTTTGTTTGCAGCACTAGACCAAACAGTAGGACAATAGTCCAGCTGAGATAAAACAAGAGAGGCAATTAGAAGTTTTCTTGTTTCCATTGGCATAAAATAAGCATTCCCTCTAATTATTGCAATATTCCGACTCATTTTATCAACAATATTATTTATATGAGTTGACCATGTCATAGTTTGGTCTAATGTGACACCTAAAAGCTTAATTTCCGTGAGTTGTTCCAATAATTGTTTATCAAGAGATATGTTTAGCTTAAGATTTTTTCGGACAGAATGCTTTGATCCCAATAGCATACACTTTGTTTTTGTAATATTCAGTTTTAAACAGTTCTTCACAACCCATTTTTGAACAGACATTAGCTCCTGTTGTAAAATGTCATTGACCTGATCCAAGTCAGCTGAGGAGACATGTATGGTGGTATCATCTGCATATACAGTCATACAGGCCTTATCTAGTGCATATGGTATATCATTAATGAAAATACTATAAAGCAAAGGGCCTAGGCAGCTTCCTTGTGGGATTCCACATGAAAGTGTTATGTTATTTGAAAGTGAACCATTAAATGTTACGCATTGTTTCCTATCAGTTAAATAACTGCACATAAACTGTAAAGCTGCAGTATTAAAACCATAAGCAGATAATTTCATTTGTAAAAGGCCGTGATCAACAAGGTCAAAAGCTGCACTAAAATCAACAAACACAGCTCGTATCAATTGTTTACAGTCAATTTGATGCAATCATTGGTCAGTGAGCTCTACGAGTGCTGTATTGGTAGAATAAGCTTCCTTATATGCATGTTGGACATCCGAAAAAATACAATTCTCATTAAAATAATTCTGAATCTGTTTGCACATAACTCCCTCCATCAGTTTACTCAGAACAGGCAAGATGTTTATGGGTCTACTGTTTTGCCCAGTTAATTGTTGTCTAGAATTTTTAACCAAAGGAACAACTTTTGATATTTTCCACAAGTTTGGGTACACACATTCCTCAAAACATACATTAAAAATATGACAAAGAGGCTTGACTATTAATTTAGCAGCAAATTTTAGGAGTTTTCCATCCATATTATCATTATTGAGTGAATATTAAAGGGACTGTACCGGCTTTTCCCCATATATTTGAGCAAAAACAGTTTTTCTCCATTGTAGATATACTGTATAAATGCCTCTTGAGGTCAAAATAAGTCTGCAGTGTCCCATCTAATCGTGAAGTGTTTTATTGTCTGAGAATCAAAAAGTGCAGTGTTAACAAGCTAGTTGTTGTTACGGTGATGGCAAAACTCCGCTCTGGCCTCTGGGAGTTGTGAAAATCGTGTATAAACTCATCATGGTGCATAATGAGGGTGCTCTGACTGCATAAGGTAAGTGCAGAAGAACTTTAAGCTTTTACATTAGGTCCAATTCATGTGGTCCTATGGTTTATTTTGCCCTTTATCGGCTTTTAAACATGCCTTTGGGTCACCTTAGTACCTAGACTTCATTTTAGAACATAAAATCTTTGGAAAAAACACTTTAAAAGCAAAGTCTCATCTTCACTTATTAGATTTGAGATTTGTGTTAGTCTCCACCTATTATGTAACGATCTAGAGAGAAGGACAGGGGAAAAAAGATAGAGTGGAGGGATTGGAGGCCAGAGAGGAGAGGAAAATAGTGCCCAGCCATGGAAAAACCAGACACAAGTCGTCCTGGAGGTGTAGCTGCAGGTGTAGCTGCAGCTACTCCGCGTTAGACTGGAGGCTAACGTCGCCAGAGAAAGATTTCGGCCAAAAGGAATTAATTTGCTCGATGCTTTTCCCAATTACTTTCTGTGTAGTGCGCATTCATATCGAGTGCAAATAAATGTGCAAATCAACATGGAGAGCTTGACTTGGTCATTTTGGGGTGGGAACTATTTTACAGTGCGGAAAAACACAGCCGAAGCACACAGGGGAATCCCTGTTACGCACCACGTTGGGAGTTCCCCTGTTACGCAGCGTGGTGTGTGCTTTGGCTCTGTTTTTCCGCAGTGAAAAATAGTTCCCACCCAAAATGACCAAGTCAAGCTCTCAGACTCGGACAATGGCTGGGTGACCAGGAAAACGCTTTCCATCATTTATTTTAGTCTCTGGACTGTGGGGAGATGCCCAAGTTTGACCTGGGGGTGGCATATCCCTTTAAACACTCTATGCCCCATTTTTGGACCCTCATCCACAGTTTGAGAACTCCTTTGATTTTTTTTCATGACAAACAGATGCATTTGTGCACTTTTATTAGGCAAAATTCAACCACATGTTGCAGTAGACCTGCTCTGTGCTGTGCGGTCACCATCCATTCATCTTCTTCCGCTTTTTCCATTTCTGGGTCACGGGGGCAGCAGATCTGCAGCCCTCATGAATCCTCCCGCAGGTGGGGAGTCCACGGGAGGTGTGCAGTCACTGTAACATAAATTTAGATTAGTTTTTGCTTTGCATTTCATCTTGCTCTTCTAATCAGAGGCATTGAGGAGGGAGCTGGTGTGCGCTATGAGCAGGAGGAGAGAGCATGAAAAGGAGTGGCGCACTGATGTGAGGTAAACGGACATGTTTTAAAAAGTTTTACCTGCTCTGTGATACATGCTGGAACACAAGGGTACACGCTGTAGCGGACAAGCTGCGTGTGCTGATGGCACGCGTGGTGCCGCGCAGTGTCCGCGGGTTCCAGTCGAGCGCACGAGCTGCAGTGAGAAGCCCCGTGTGGTCCCGCACACCGGTAAAAGTTTATTGCTGACGGCAGCGGCTGTCATGGAATATGATCGCCACGCAAAAGCTGAATTAGTATTTAAACATATCCTAAAATCTGTAGTGTCAAAGTTTAGAGGCACTTTACTCACCCAAGAAAGAGAAAGTATCTGCTCGCATTCTGTTCATGAGCTCCGGAGAAACGGACGTGTCCCGAACATGGAGAGAGTTCCTTCTTACGTAGCATTTACAGTCAAAGTTATGGATTTTCTCCCTTTTCACTGTCCTTATAAGATAAGATAAGATATGCCTTTATTAGTCCCACAGTGGGGAAATTCCAGTGTTGCAACGCACAGATCAAGAACAGCACGAAAAAGTAACATGCAACAGAACAATATAATAAATAAATAAATAATGGCCTAGGATAATTTAAACCTAGGCCTAAAAATAGACTCTGGATTATAGTTGAATATTGTAGTGCAAATAAGTTGAATGACATGTTAACAGTGTTCGTTGTACAGTCTGACAGCAGCAGGAAGGAAATACCTGCGAAACCTCTCCCTCTCCCTCCTTTATCCTCTTGAAATGAAGCGTAAATATTCATGAGGTTCACTCACAGCTGATAGGCGAACAAGTGAAAACAAAACAGCACTACTCACATGAATGGGCAGCAGCAGCAGTATGGTAATTTATACACGCCCTTTTCTTTCAGAAAAACACGCCAGTTTGAAATACAAAATGTATGCTTTTAATGCAACAATGGGGAAATTGCAGTGTCACAACGCAAGTTTCAGAAACAGTTGGAAAAAGAGCATGCATCAAAAATTAAGATAAATAATAATAAGTATGTACAATCAACTAAAAAACACAACACTGTAAGGTTAAAAGACACAGGAACGCTGCACAATAAATGTCTTTGATTCTGAGCAGTGAACAAACAGCAGTTAAAGTGACTCCAGTTCAGTAATATATAATATCACTACAATAAAGTGACTCAGATGATTGTGTACAGTGCAGTGATGGACAGTGGTTGTTACATAAATAAGTAGCAGGTAAAATGACTTTAAATAATATTGCACATGTAATTATTACTATGGAGATGACACATGGTTGCTATGGAGATGAACATGACTAGCATTGATCATTGTACAGTCTGACAGCAGCAGGAAGGAAAGATCTGCGAAATCTCTCTTTAACACAGCGAGGGTGAATCAGTCTGTCACTGATGCTGCTCTCCAGAGCCGACAGAGCGTCCTGCAGGGGGTGACACTCATGGTCCAGCATAGACATGAGTTTAGCCAGGACCCTCTTGTCCCCCACCTGCTGCACCGAGTCCAGAGGACAGCCCAGGACTGAGCTGGACTTCCTGATGACCTTGTCCAGTTTCTTCTTCTCCCTCTCTGTGACGCTGCTGCTCCAGCAGACCACACCATACAGGATGGCTGATGCCACCACAGAGTCATAGAAGGTCCTCAGGATTGGCCCTCTCACTCCAAAGGACCGCAGTCTCCTCAGGAGATAGAGCCGACTCTGGCCCTTCCTGTACACTGCATCTGTGTTATGAGTCCAGTCCAGTTTATTATTCAGATGAACACCCAGGTACTTGTATGAGTCCACTCTCTCAATGTCCCTTCCCTGGATGTTCACTGGTGGGGGGGCAGTAGAGTGGCGTCTGCGGAAGTCCACCACCATCTCCTTGGTCTTACCCGCGTTGATGAGAAGGTGGTTCCGCTGACACCAGTCCACAAAGTCCTGCGTTAGTCCTCTGTACTCCGTGTCATCATCGTCTGTGATGAGACCAATGATGGCGGAGTCATCGGAGAACTTCTGCAGGACACAGCTGTCCGTGTTGTGTCTGAAGTCTGCAGTGTAGAGGGTGAAGAGGAAGGGCGCGAGGACCGTGCCCTGGGGCGCCCCCACACTGCAGGTCATGAGGTCAGACAAACAGTTCCGGGATCTCACAAACTGGGGCCGGTTTGTGAGGTAGTCCAGGATTCACTCAGCCAGGTCACAGTCCACTCCTGCCCACTCCAGCTTGTCCCTCAGGAGCAGCGGCTGGATGGTGCTGAAAGCACTGGAGAAGTCGAAGAACAAGATTCTCACAGTGCTGCCGGGCCTCTCCAAGTGGGACAGCGAGCGATGCATCAGAGAGATGATGGCGTCCTCTACTCCGATGCCGGGCCGATACGCGAACTGCAGCGGGTCCATCGCCGAGCTCACCGTGGAGCGGAGGTGACCCAGGACGAGCCTCTCCAGAGTCTTCATCAGATGAGACGTGAGAGCCACTGGCCTGAAGCCAAATGCTGTTATCTGAAACATGGAGTGGCTTCTTCATGATCTCAACTAGCACATTCTGCAAAAAAAGAAAATCACAAATTTTGGAAAAAAAAAAAAAAACTTTAAGAGGGAGAGTCAGAAAGAAGTGGAAGACAAAAGAGTGAGAGAGAGAGATGAAAGAAAGAGGAGAGTGGGCGTAACCCAGGTGCCAAATCCTGACCAGCCTGTCATTCTGTTATTCTCTCCATTCATCTACGTATCTGCACTCCCACTCGCAGTCACATACGCCTGTTGGCCAATCAGTTGCTCTCATTTCATGAGGTCACGCGGTCACATGATCCGGAGCTGCCTATCAGGTTTCTTTTATCATGCCGCGGTGATTCAGTCGGGTTAGATGTAGTGGGGACACAAAAGGAGAGCTGAGCAGCACGGGCCGTCGTTTACCGCAGTGGTCCCCAACCTTTTTTGTGCCACGGACCGGTTAATGTTACCCAAATTTTCACGGACCAGTGGGGGGTGGAGGCGAGCGGGGAGCGTGGATATCGGCAGATAAATACCACAAAATAAAATTATACAAACAACACAAGAACTGTGGTATGTTGTAAATATAATAATAAACGTGAATCCACTGAAACGCAATACTACAAAGTTTCTCTTCCGCAAACAAACACAAGATAATAATGATGACGAATGCACGTACAAAAAACGACTTTCTCGTTTGGACCGACGACGAAGTGGAGTTACTTCTACGAGTTACGTTGGATTACAAAACACATCAGTATCAGCAGAACGGCGACTGGGAATCTTGCCAAAGCGGGTGATTATGGCATCGCGACGTCATCGCTTTCCAAAAGCTGCGGAGGCTCTTCTTCTGTCTCCTCACTGGGCCTTTTCCCCTTTGCAAAGAAACTTTCCAAAGACATCTGTTTTTTACTCATTTTGCTGCTTGTGGGTTTAATATTAGCGTTAATGTATCACGTGCCTAAGACAAGTCTTGTGCACACATGGAAGTCGACATGCTCTTTTCGGAACACGGACGGGCCACTCAAAATGAAGGGGTGGAGGAATGAGCCGCCGTGGCCCGGTACCGGTCCATGGCCCGGTGGTTGGGCACCACTGGTCTACCGGGTCCATTTCCCGTCGTAATGGGCTTATGTGTGCATATGTTTAACTGCTGAACCGCCTAGGTTTCTTGATCTGAGAGAGAGCGCTGAAAGGAAGAGAGAAGAGAGTGGGGAGAGTGGAGGACACAAAGAAGAGGGTGATGCAGAAGAGATAGCGGAGAGAGAGAGAGTGAGAGAGAGAGATGAAAGAAAGAGAAGGAGGAGTGGAGAACAGAGAGGAGAGAAGGAAGGGGAATGAATCAGGGAGAGAGATGAAAGAGGAGGGGAGGACAGAGAGAGGTCAGAGTTTGAAGAAGAAAAGCTGTATGCATGCATAGGAATGAGTAGGCTGAGGAGTGTGTGGTCACAGTTTGTGTCACTGCAAAGTACAAATTACCTCAAACTGACTCATTTTGAACATTTCCTCGTGTTGAATGATTCTCCTGTATTATTCTCCTTGTATATTGTGATTTAAACTGCAAATATTACACTATTTTCTGATCCGTGTTCTAATGTTGTTTCCTCATCACAAACAGACTTGGAGTTGTATTTTGTTTCATTCACACATGTTTAACACACAAACCCTGTAGATTTAGACTGAGTTCTTCTTTCAAACTGTAAACACACATGCTCCACTGTGTTTTTTAAACTCCACACACCTTCACTAGAATCATTTGGATCATTTCAGCTATGGTATTTTCAACCTCTACTGAACAAAAGGTTCAAAAGAGCTGTTCACTTGAAAAGTACAGCTTCATGACATCACACGGTGGAGCAGAGCATTTTGAGCTTTGGAGATGTAGACAGACTAATAATAAAGGGTTACATGTGTGAATGAAACAAAATGGTTGCTATGGTTGCTACGATACTCACGGTTGTAATTCCTACTATGGAACTTGGCTCCAAATTCACTTCTATAACCGCAGCCTCGATGAGCTTCATTTGACTGAAAGCTATGGGTGACTTCGCACTCCCTTAGTCCACTTCTTTATACAGTCTCTGTGTCCTAAGTGCTGTTGCTGTTTTGGTGTCAAATGCAAATTAATTAAGGCTATCCAACTGTTTTTATGTGTGGAATATGCTATGTTTTAAAGATTCCATGACATGGTACTTCTCGATGCTTTTATATGGCTCCTTAATGGTTCCCTAATACTGTAAATGAATCCTTCTTCAAAATCAACCCTCAGTGCATGAGAAACAGAGATAAGATGAGAAAGAGTCATAAATATCTCTCTCAAACTCTTTATTCTGGGCGTTGTTGCTTGAATGCAAATGAGGAGAAAAGAGATGGCCAATAGTAGAAGGTGGGGGCGTGGCCAAACTCTCCGCTCAGAGCTCAGGGCCCACAGCTGATCCATTTCCTTGTTTTTGCACGGGGGAGAGATTTGAAGCGTTCCATTGAAAAATAAACACATTTCCACATAAAATAAAATTAAACCACTGCTGTTCAAAGGTCCAGAGGCTCAGATAAAGGACTTCCGAGCCTAGAAACACTCGGACGTGCCTCCAGGCAAATAAAAAAACGCGTTTTGCATTGCCTAGCGCATTTGCAGTCCAAACTCTCTGGGCGTGATTTACAGAGACGCTGAGTACAGACAGACGGGGGTGGAACTGCATTTGCATTTCTTTTTTCGATCTGACGTCAATAAGGTGCCTTGTTCAAAATCGCCCGTTTGAGCTCCGATTTTTTGTAACGCAGAAAAGGATCGCAAATGCTCAGTTTAGACATTTCACAACTTTTAACCATGGGGGGGGGGGGGCTAAACAGGGTAGGGGAGCTCACATTAATGTTCAAAAAGCTCAGAAAGTGAAAATTTCATGCCATGGGACCTTTAATATTTATTTTGACACACACAAATGTCCCTCTTTCTAAACACGGAAGTGCTGAAATATTCGATTTGTGTACTTTTTAACATAATGCTATTCACATCCACCTGCAACTTGCCCTTCATTGCCTTATCTTGAAATATTTATTTATTTTTGGACCACTCAGAACCCCAGGCTGTGTCTGAATAGCCACACTATTCCCTACTGCACTATTTCGGGATCACGCCATTTTTAGGGATGTCAGAATGTCCGGTGAGTGAAAAAGTAGTGCACTAAAAATTTCCCACAATGCACCTTGAGAAGTAGTGGACATCAGTGGTCACTCATGATCTATAATAAAAACGGGATAAGACATTCCCCCTCTGTCCTGGCTCCAGACCAACTAGTGGACGCTCTAGGTACTGCAGCTCCCGGGAGCTTGGGCCCAGAAGAATTCTCCCATAGAGCGCAATGCATTTTGGGAATTCAAACTGCCCGTGTTTGTCTGACAGGGCATCCGGCTTTCATAAAGGTTGGACTTTGTAGGGATTCTTTCCTATTTTCACAACATAAACTTTGTATATGTTTAAATCCTCAAAGCACTTAAAGATCCCATGACATGGTACTTCTTGATGCTTTTATATGGCTCCTTAATGGTTCCCTAATACTGTAAATGAATCCTTCTTCAAAATCAACACTCAGTGCATGAGAAACAGAGATAAGATGAGAAAGAGTATTTTTTCTCCCTCAGAACAGGTTATAATGGGCGTTGTTGCTTGAATGCAAATGAGGAGAAAAGAGCTGGCCAATAATAGAGGGTGGGGGCGTGGCCAAACTCTCCGCTCTGAGCTGTCAGCTGTGCCCTCTGATCCATTTCCTTGTTTTTGCACGGGGGAGAGATTTGAAGCGTTCCATTGAAAAATAAACACATTTCCACAGAAAATAAAATTAAACCACTGCTGTTCAAAGGTCCAGAGGCTCAGATAAAGGACTTCCGAGCCTAGAAACACTCGGACGTGCCTCCAGGCAAATAAAAAAACGCATTTCGCATTGCCTAGCGCATTCGCAGTCCAAACTCTCTGGGCGTGATTTACAGAGACGCTGAGTACAGACAGACGGGGGTGGAACTGCATTTGCATTTCTTTTTTCGATCTGACGTCAATCAGGTGCCTTGTTCAAACTCGCCCGTTTGAGCTCCGAATTTTTGTAACACAGAAAAGGATCGCAAATGCTCAGTTTAGACATTTCACAACTATTAACCATGGGGGGGTGCCTAAACAGGGTAGGGGAGCTCACATTAACGTTCAAAAAGCTCAGAAAGTGAAAATTTCATGCCATGGGACCTTTAATATTTATTTTGACACACAAATGTCCCTCTTTCTAAACACGGAAGTGCTGAAGTATTCGATTTGTGTACTTTTTAACATAATGTCATTCACATCCACCTGCAACTTGCCCTTCATTGCCTTATCTTTAAATATGTATTTATTTTTGAACCACTCAGAACCCCAGGCTGTGTCTGAATAGCCACACTATTCCCTACTGCACTATTTCGGGATCACGCCATTTTTAGGGATGTCAGAATGTCCGGTGAGTGAAAAAGTAGTGCACTAAAAATTTCCCACAATGCACCTTGAGAAGTAGTGGACATCAGTGGTCACTCATGATCTATAATAAAAACGGGATAAGACATTCCCCCTCTGTCCCGGCTCCAGACCAACTAGTGGACGCTCTAGGTACTGCAGCTCCCGGGAGCTTGGGCCCAGAAGAATTCTCCCATAGAGCGCAATGCATTTTGGGAATTCAAACTGCCCGTGTTTGTCTGACAGGGCATCCGGCTTTCATAAAGGTTGGACTTTGTAGGGATTCTTTTCTATTTTCACAACATAAACTTTTTATATGTTTAAATCCTCAAAGCACTTAAAAGTTAGCTTTGTAAGCCTTAGCCCCGCTCTAGCAGCTCTTGCTCTGATTGGTCCAAACGCTCCACGCCGTAGACGTTACAGACATCACATGGGTGGGAGGCGCTTGCTCGTATTGAGGAAGAGAAAATTATTTTTGGGCCCATATGCCGATGAGTACAGGCCCCTGAAAACAATACGCCGCCATCTTGGGTTCACCTTCACATTTGATTAGAGTTCTATAGGGGGTCTAGACTGGTCAGTATGCTAATATGTGTTAGCGGTGCTTTAGCTCCAGTCGTTAAAAGATCATTTCCACATCTTTCAGCCATAAATCAAATAACCAGTCTGTGTGATAATCCATGTATGTGATTATCATTAGTCCATAAATTCTTGTGTTCTGATCATTATTTATGTCAGAAATCAAGTTTTATCAGAGTTTAGACTTTTTTTGTCACGTGACCCGACTGTAGTGATCTGTGTGTCCAAAATCTCTTGTGTGAATGAGTGCAGTGTGTGAGTCCTTTTCTAAAGAGTGTAGGGTGATGTAGTGTATGAGGGGACAGGCAGTAGGGTGGACATTCGGACACAGCCCCACTGATACATAAATGGACTGTAGTGATGATAACAGTGTGGTTGTGGTTACTGATGATATTTTGTGAGATGTTACATAAACCATAAACCAATAGTTTGGACTAAGGTCACTATAAGTCATGTAAACAAAAGGTAGACTAAACATGTTTATACTTCGTTAGCGCGTGCGACTCTACTGCTATGTGCTCTGTCCTTTGAGTCGTATCACATAGCATAACAATATTAGCCACAAAGTGTATCAGATTCACTTTAACCTTTAAGCATGCCACCCCCCTGTCATGTCAGCTTCTGAACATAGACTCATAATGAAGACAGGCAGAGGACAGAGCAGTTTTAATGAAGAACACATGGTCCGCGTGAGGAGCCTGGACTACATTTAAAGTCCATCACATGTGCACGGGTATTTCTGTCTGTGGCTCCGTTTACTGTAGGAGAAATGGAGCAGGTGATGACCGCACGTCTCTGGTGTATTTTGGGGTTTATGGCTCCGCTCAAAAGTATTCACACCATCGTAAAGAAATGCGACGGAGTTTAATAATAATCACCGTTTGTAGTAAACAGTGAAATGTTCATAGTGAATTTGAATTTTTTGTTTGAATTTTTGTCAGCTGTTACTGTGGATTCTAATGGTCAAAGCAAAAGTAGATTTGTATGTCAGGTTTGCTCAGAAATTGATAGGACTTTAAATATAGGAAAGCATGACCCTAAACATATCAAAATAATATGATCAAGCATGCTAAGAATATGCAAACCCATAGTATTTTTGTCCTATTTCCTGTTTATAATATAGCATCAAATATTAAATTGTTCCTTCCCTGTATTTATTTATTTATTCTCTAAATAATTATATTGATTATATCTTTTTGTTTTGTAAAAAAAAAAATAACAACAAAAAAAAACAACATTGGTAGTTTGTTTTTTATGAACATGAAGGCTAAGTCATTTTGGCAGCTGTAACTGATTTGCATGTGATAATCTTTTTCACATTTCACAACAGTGATACATGTTAAATCAATAAACCACAGATGTTCATTTTGTCTTCTTATGTACTTTAACTTCTCAGGTTCTTTTTTAAAGACAATAAATGTTACTGTATTGTCTTTAAAAAAGAACCCGATAAGTTCATGTTAAATCAATATTGAGAATGCATAATAATAAATACTGTAAGGAGCATAGGGCCACTGGGTTATCCAATCAGAACGCAGAGTGAGCCTCACATGAGTCTCTCATTTGGGTTGCCAGCACCAGTTTCTAAAATCTGTTGGAAATAAACAGAGTTTAGTTCTGGTTCAGACCTGGTTTAGACCTGGTTTAGTCCTGGTTTAGACCTGGTTTAGTCCTGGTTTAGTCCCGGATTAGTCCCAGTTTAGACCCGGTTTAGACCTGGTTTAGTCCTGGTTTAGACCTGGTTTAGTCCTGGTTTAGTCCCGGATTAGTCCCAGTTTAGACCCGGTTTAGACCCGGTTTAGACCTGGTTTAGACCTGGTTTAGTCCTGGTTTAGACCTGGTTTAGTCCCGGATTAGTCCCAGTTTAGACCCGGTTTAGACCCGGTTTAGACCTGGTTTAGACCTGGTTTAGTCCTGGTTTAGTCCCGGATTAGTCCCAGTTTAGATCCGGTTTAGACCTGGTTTAGTCCTGGTTTAGACCTGGTTTAGTCCCGGATTAGTCCCAGTTTAGACCCGGTTTAGACCCGGTTTAGACCTGGTTTAGTCCTGGTTTAGTCCCAGATTAGTCCCAGTTTAGATCCGGTTTAGACCTGGTTTAGTCCTGGTTTAGACCTGGTTTAGTCCTGGTTTAGACCTGGTTTAGTCCTGGTTTAGTCCTGGTTTAGTCCCGGATTAGTCCCAGTTTAGACCTGGTTTAGACCTGGTTTAGTCCTGGTTTAGATCTGGTTTAGTCCCGGTTTAGTCCCAGTTTAGTCCCGGGCCCCTGCTGTCAGCTAATCTGTCCCTTTGATGCAGAAATAATAAGATAATATGACTCACCCCATAAGAACGCGGTCAGCTCCGTAGTTACAGTTTGCCGTGTTGTCGATATGAATAAAACATTTTGAGCTTTGGAGATGTAGACAGGAAAGGATTACTCAAACATGTGTGAATGAAACAAAACATAACTCTGGGTATGTTTTTGAGGGGTGACAACATTATAAGATGGATTAAAGCTCACAAGAGTCCAGTTTGTGTAATGTAGGACCTTTAAGACACTTGCAGTAACTTTTCATACCGATAAGAGCAACACTACATACCTACACCTTAAATCAGCATCACTCAAAAACATCTATTCCATCGCAGTAGGGGGCTAACCACTCTGCCGCTGTAATAGCTATAATGCAGTCTTGTGTTCCAGGTTCTCGCGTTTGTTTGTTCTCAGCCTGCTCTGACTCAGCGCTCTGTGTGGGCCGTGGAGGTCATGAGATTGTATTTTCACAGTTTTGATGTATGGCATGTTTATGGAGCTTTAATGAGCGGCTCCCATCACTCACATTGACTCTGTAACCTGGAGGACAGCGCGAGGAACACAGGGAGAACAAGATTTATGGGACCTGACTTGTAATAATGTAGGTTTGTTATTAAGAAGATACCTGACTATATTTTGGGAAATACTGATAGCTGTGTGGAGGATGAGATTTCTAAATATGTAGAAGACGAGGCAGCAGCATGGTGGCTGAGTGGCTAGTGCCCTCGTCTTACAGCAAGAAGGTTCCCGGTTTCATCTCCCAGGTCTTTCTATGTGGTTTGCATGTTCTCCCTGTGTCTGGGCACGTTGGTTTTCCCCATCAAGCCAACACCTGTGCAATAGTGCAAATCCTCCAGCTAGTGCAGTCCTGACCAAGACCAGCTAACGATCTGGAGATGGGTCCCACTGCTCCTAAAGGATGGGTCAAATGCAAAGGATATAGAGGCAGTAAAGCATAAGCTAACCTTGCCATCAATAATATTTTCGCACCATGTAACTTTTGTGGTAGAAGAAGAAGTGACTTTATTGATCTCACACTGGAGAAATTCTTCTCTGCATTTTAACCCATCCTATATATATATATATATACATATATTAGGAGCAGTGGGCAGCACACTTCTGCGCCCAGGGACCATCTCCATGATCTTCTTGCTTCGGTTTGGTCAGGACCTAAGCTGGAGGTACCTATGGTGCATGTTTTGGGTTGATGGGGGAAACCGGAGTGCCCGGAGGAAACCCACCCAGACACGGGGAGAACATGCAAACTCCACACAGAAAGGCCCTGGCGACCCGGGGATCGAACCCAGACCATGCATGCAAACTCCACACAGAACACACACAGAAAGGCCTGGGCGACCCGGGGATCGAACCCGGAACCTTCTTGCTGTGAAGTGTGAGTGCTACCCACTCAGCCACTGTGCCGATAGCGTAGTTCGCTATCTGCTGGTCTTTGCCTGGAATGTTCCACAATAGGGCATTCAACTTATCTCTCCTGCATTTATTCAGTTACAGGTGTTTTTATTGCCTTTGAAAGCATGCACTCGGACTCTTTGTGTGCTCGCCTCTCCACAGATCTGACCTCTAACTTGGGCTGGTAATGTCACCTCCTAGAGTTATAAGGAATATTCCAGGCAAAGAAATAATATCTCTGTGGAGACCACCAGTAGCATACTTAACACCAGAAAAATTACATAGTGCATCAAATCATCAACCAGATATTACCAATACTGCGTACTGTATTTTTGTAGTAGTTCTTGACACATTCTCGACAGTTGCAGTTGCCTCCTTGTCCATCAGGTGGAGTCTTGAGCCATGTTTCTGTTTATATCCACTTCAAGGTGCTGTACCTACGTCTTAAAAATGTGAAAAACAAAATTAGTTTATTTAAAACTTTTTACAGTGGGCCACAGTTATTCCTCAAATACCTTATGCATTCTAAATATTGTAATTATTCACCGTGATGAGTTTATAATTATTTATTTCACAACTCTCAGAGCCCAGAGTGAGGTTTTGTCATTATGGTAAAGCTAACAGCAACAGGTACGCTAACACACACTTCCTGATTCTAAGATAATAAAATGCCTATAAATGGAGGCTCCATCCTCAGATTTGCCCAAAACAATCATCTTACCTTCTTCAGAGAAGCAGTGTGTGCCTGTCTCCAAAGTGTATTATTGTCCAATATGAAGAGATGAAACTGGTCCAGTCAGGTCTGCGACTTGAGGTCCGGGTGCCAAGTGCACCAGCTGCACCTCCTGTTATGTCCGTGTCTGGGATCATGTCGGTGTCTGGGATCATGTCGGTGTCTGGGATCATGTCGGTGTCTGGGATCATGTCGGTGTCTGGGATCATGTCCGTGTCTGGGATCATGTCGGTGTCTGGGATCATGTCGGTGTCTGGGATCATGTCGGTGTCTGGGATCATGTCCGTGTCTGGGATCATGTCCGTGTCTGGGATCATGTCCGTGTCTGGGATCATGTCAGTGTCTCGTAGGA